>CATKHJ010261581.1:0-21493 GCA_949750685.1 Vernicia montana
AAGCAGCACAGGTTGAAATTTAATACATCAAGTTCTAAAAGTAAAGAAATTCTAGAGCTGACTCACTCTGATGTATGGCAAGCACCAGTTCTGTCCCTAGGAAGAGTAAAGTACTTTGTGTCATTCATAGATGATTATTCCAAGAGATGTTAGGTGTATCCTATCAAAATGAAGGCAAATGTATTTTCAGTCTTCAAAATGTATAAAGTGCGGATGGAACTTGAATCTGGGAAGAAAATCAAGTGTCTGAGGTCAGATAATGGAGGAGAATATACTAGCTCAGAGTTTGCTAAGTTTTATGATCATGAAGGCAATAAAAGGCAGTTCACTACAGCATACACTCCTCAGCAGAATGGAGTGGCAGAGCGGATGAATAGAATCTTGTTAGAAAGAACAAGAGTAATGTTAGGAGCTGCAGGCTTGAAAAAATTATTCTAGGCAGAAACAGTCAATACCGCCTGTTATGTGATAAATTAGGCCCCATCAACTGCAATTGAGTTGAAGATACCAATGGAGATGTGAACTAGGAAGCCAGTGGATTACTCAAACCTCTATATATTTGGAAGTCCAGTGTACGTAATGTATAATGCCCAAGAAACCACAAAGATAGATCCAAAATCTAGGAAATGCCTATTCTTGGGGTATGCTGACAGAGTAAAGGGGTATCGCTTGTGGAATCTCACTACCCGCAAGGTTATTGTCAGCAGGGATGTTATCTTCACAGAAGATAAACTATATAAATGAGAATGTGATAATAACACTGTGAAAGAAAAGTCAGAGACTACAGTGGTACAGGTGGAAAAGGATTCTGAACAAAAAGATTCTTCTGAAGCAGCACCGGAGCATGAGGAACAGGAACCAGTTGTACCCGAAGAGCAAGAAATTCAACTGTCAGATCGTTTGAGAAAACAACTAGATTGGCACTCGGAGTATGTTATGGAGAGCAATGTTGCATATTGTCTTCTAACGGAGGAAGGGGAGCCATCAACTCTCCAAGAAGCAATGAACAGTTCAGATGCATCTCAATAGATGGAAGTAATGCAAGAGAAAATGAAAGCTCTTCATAAAAATAAAACTTGGGAACTTTTGTCATTACCACAGGGAAGAAAGCCTATTGGAAATAAATGGGTGTATAAGATCAAGCGTAACAGCGATGATCAAGTGGAGCGGTATCATGCTATACTGGTGGTAAAATGATATGCTCAGAAAGAAGGTGTTGACTTCAATGAGATATTTTTTCCGGTGGTTCGACTTACAACAATCAGAGAAGTCCTAGCAATGTGTGCTATATTTGACCTACATCTTGAGCAGTTAGATGTGAAAACTATTTTTCTTCATGGAGATCTTGAAGAATAAATTTATATGCTCTAACCAGAAGGATTTAAAGAACATGGAAAAGAGAACTTGGTTTGCAAGTTGAACAAATCTCTATACGGTCTCAAACAAGCGCCGATGTGTTGGTATAAGAGATTTGATTCCTTCATCATGAGCTTTGGATACAACATATTAAATGCAGACCCTTGTGCCTATTTCAAGAGGTTTGGTGATAATGATTTCATCATTTTGTTGTTGTATGTTGATGACATGTTAGTAGCAGGCCCCTACAAAGATTATATCAAAAATTTAAAAGCTCAATTGGCTAGGGAGTTTGAAATGAAGGAATTGGGACCAGCAAACAAGATTCTAGGGATGCAAATTCACCGAGATAAAAATAATAGGAAGATTTGTCTTTGTCAAAAGAATTATTTGAGGAAGATCTTGCGACGTTTCAATATAAAAGATTGTAAGCCAATTTGTACCCCACTTCATGTTAATTTCAAGTTATCCTCCAAGATGAGTCCTAACAGTGAAGCAGAGAGGATGGAGATATCTCGAGTACCATATGCATCAATAATGGGAAGCCTTATGTTCGCTATGATTTGAATAAGACCAGACATTGCACATGCAGTGGGAGTGGTTAGTCTGTACATGGCGAATCCTGGTAGAGAGCATTAGAATGCTGTAAAAAGGGTCCCGAGATACATTAAGGGGACCACAAATGTTACATTATGTTATGGAGGATCAGACTTTATTGTCAGAGGATATGTTGATTCAGATTATGCAGGTGATCTTGACAAAAGCAAATCCACTACTGAATATGTGTTTGTTCTTACTAGCAAAGCTATAAGCTGGGTTTCGAAACTGTAATAAATTGTGGCTACATCAATAATAGAAGCAAAATATGTAGCAACTACACAAGTTAGTAAAGAAGCGGTATGGTTAAAAATGGTATTGGAGGAACTTGGGCATGAACAAGAGAAGATTTCTCTGTTTTGTGACAGTCAGAGTGCCTTGCATCTTGTAAGAAATTCAGCCTTTCATTCAAAGACCAAACATATTAGAGTTTAGTACCACTTCATTTGTGAGAAAGAGGAAGAAGGAACTGTGGATATGCAGAAAATTCATACTAAAGACAACCTAGCAAATTTTATGATAAATGCGGCCAATACCGATAAATTTATTTGGTGTCAATCCTCTGGTGGCCTAATAGAGACATGAGCAATAAGGAAAGGCAAGGAAGATATAATAGTGCGAAGATTGATTGATTCACAATCAAATCTTCAAGTGGAAAATTGTCAAAATTAGCTCATCTACCAATCTAATTGTCAAAGTTAGCTCATTTACAAACCTTCTAATTTGTTAAAATTAGCTCACAAGTAGGTGGCCAAATGAAGGAAGAAAAGAAAAAAGTCCAAATTGGGGAGATAAGGTAGGTGACCAACTAAAGAAAAAAATTGGTTTGTATTGCCTATAAAAGACAAGAGCTTAAGCTCATTTTGACATCTCAATTTCAGAGAAAATAGAGAATTTGAGAGATAAAAATATTTAAGCGTATTTTTCTTATTTTAAAAGAGAGAAATTAATTTATTTTCTCCTTATAAAATAAAGAGAGATTATATTGTTGTAACTCCTACTATTTTCTCATAGTGAAATTTTTCTATTTTTATCCGTGGTTTTTTACCCTAATTTGTTTGGGGATATTTCACGTAAAATCTGTGTGTTCAAATCATCTTTATTATTTTCTCAAATTATTAGCTGTGCAGTCTTACTTTAATTCGGTGTCAATTTCCGCAACAAATAACACATTATATATATATATATATATATATATATATATATATATATATATATATATATATATATATATATATATATATATAAGTATTAGTATATTTTTATTAATTAAAAAAAATACACATATGAGCCATATTAATTAATTTTTTTTCATTCATTGATTTAAGTACATATAACTAAGATAAGTTTAGAGATAAGTTACCTTACTAATATCATAAAAGCAATAATAAAAAAAAAAATTCATTCTTTTTTTTTTTTTCTTAAAGGATTCTGTATTCGGAGCTATTATTATGAGCTCTGACTAATTTGAATTTGAGCCAGGTGAGATTATAAGAGCGACAAAACTCTCCCTCAATAATTTTAAAGGGTTTTCAAGAATATAATTCCATTTTAGTGTAGATGAGTTTTCAAGAATATAATTTTCCCATAACTAATAACATATTCATCCCATAATTTGCCAATCAATATGCTGAAAAGTTAAGCTCATAATAAATATGTGTTATATTCATGTTAAATTTATGAATAATACAATTATTTAATATTATAAAATTATAAATTAGAATTAGAATCACAATTAAAATGATAGCAAACGTGCATACTTACAACTTGTTGCTTGGCTAGCTAGCATGCTATATATAACCTAAATCTTATCTTGAATACATTATTTGCAAAGCCAAAGAGTGTTATTTAAGAGAGTACTGATAAGAAATATGCACTAATTAAAAACAAAAACCAGTAATTAAGAGTGCGCACGTACGGTTGACCTTACTCTAAAGAGATCAATTAATAGCCATTCGTAAGAAGTCTTGATGCAACTTCATAACAGAGACTTTTGGTAGGGTCCTTTCAAAGATTCTGCATTATCTTGTGGTGTTGTATAGTAACAATGAAAGAGATATCTATAGTAAACTGATATGATCGATTCATCGATTAAATTCATGAAAGTTTGTTTGGAACATTCCTTAATTACATTACTAAATGTTTGTACTACTACTATTCAAAAGATAATTAAAAAGCTAGCGCTTTGGTAGTGTGATATTAATGATGACATTGTTAGACAAAGCTCTTAAAGCCAATAAAATTTAGTGCCATATTTTAACAATAATTTTTTGAAACAAACAGGTAAAAATGAAAATAATAGACAGCAGACAACACTTTGTCTTTATTAAAAGATTTGCCAAATTATTAAAAGATTTTTTTCATAAATACTATCAAGCCTATTTTTTTTTATTTCATAAAAAAAAATAAATCATTTACACTGAAAGTAAGTGTTTTGTAAAAAAAAAAATTCATTTACATCTCAAACTTAAATAAATAAATAAAAAATAAATATACTCTCTTACCAACTAGATAAATTTTTAATTAATAAACAACAATTCACACGTCATGATTCATCATCTAGTAAAAGAACTGGAGTAATAGTTTATTAAATTTTATTTTTATATCATCTTGTTTTTCTTATTTTCTCCAAATTCCTAAGCGTCAATCTCTAGCTATATTCATTTGCCACTATGTAATGTAAAATTTGTTTGAGGTTGTCGTATTAGGGCAAGAATATCTTAATGTAGGGATGATATGATATGATATGATATATATCCCTACATGATATGATATGATATATATATATATATGGGATGGGTCTGGGGCAAGTCATGGATTAGAATTTGGCGTGCAAAAGGTCACGAATACAAAAGTATTTATATAGCTAGTCAGTCATTGTACATCATTGGACATATGGTTCACTTGCTTACTGTCTTTATCCCATGATTTAAACGACCTGTTTTAGGATTCATATACATATATCGCTGTCATTAATTCATCTCATGCCCACTTGTTGTGTGTCTATCACTACCGGAAAAGCACCAGTTATCTAGAAATTTTCATCGGCAATCATATAATATTTATCGGTAAATTAATTTACTGATTTATTATTGACGGATCGAAATGATTGTTGAAACTGTTGTCGGTAAATATTTACAGATAAAAATTCAAGATCATCGATAAATTTGCAGTCGTTGTCGGTAATTTTATCGACAAAAAGTCTATCTGTAAATCTAATGATAAATTATTTAATTTAATTATAAAATAAAAAATAATTTAAAAAAAATATTATGTCAGTAATTTTTGAATATTAATATTTTTTTATAATTTATAATTTAATTGCAATTATATATTTATTAGTTTAGAAACTTACAAATATAAAAGTAAATATATTAATTTAGATTAATGTAAATAAAAATATACAAATAAAAATGTCATAATATTAAATTAACACAATTAAATATAATGTGATAATATAAAATAAATAATAAAAAATTCAAAAGTAATATAACTAAATAATTACATAAAAAAATCTAACAAATATTGGTTGTGACCACCCTCCTCATCCCACAAATCATTTTCATCATCAGCAGTAGCAACACCATCTCCGGATTAAACAAGCGGACGAGTGTATTAGAGTTTAGAAAAGTAAAACACAATACTAAAATTATTTATTATAATTTATTTAAACAAAATTGTGAGTCTCTCTGTTTTACATAAATTTTAATCATATTTTTTATTTAATTTATATTTTATAATAAATTGTTTAACAAATACAAATTATTATTATTATTTTATTAAATTTAAATATTACCATACGATAACTTTGAATATTAATATAAATAAAATATATGCATCAACTTTAATTTAAATTTATAAAAATACAAATGGGAGAAAAAATAATTAATGATGCGGCTTTAATTTTTTAAAAAGTTATTTGACATATGGTGAAAAAATTCCTAAATAACTCATGAACTGAGCTTTTATATATATATATTGTATAAATTAAAAATAAAATAGATAAAAAAAAAAAAAAAAAAAAAAAAAAAAAAAAAAAACCTCCCAATTATATCTTGACATATGTAGACCGTTTCACTTTGGTGACCATCCGATAACATTACTTCAATAATTTAGTTTTTCTTTCCCAAATTACTTCAATAATTTAGTTTATTTTCAAACTTTGGTAACTATAAATGACATATATATGTTTCATCTCATACATATCTTTTAATTAATTGAGAAGTTGAAACTTAAAATTTTTTTTAATTTAAAAAATGATTCAAATTATATATCAATGAATTTTATTATTTCATATTAAATCATGTACATGTGAGTTGCATCTAACCCACTGGCATTCTGGCAATAATAAACTAACCACACTTGAAATCTATTTGCCCTTTTTGTGTAAATTACATAAAAGACTCCAAACATAATAATTTATTTATTATTATTTTTTTTTCCTGAAAAATTCATAGATGGACCATATATAATTTATCAAAGTTTTTGTGAAAGTTTTCCAAAAAGCAACATGAAACTAAGTAGCTGGATGCCTATACACATGGAAAGAAAGAAAGAATAACCCTAAATGGACCCATATCAAGTGTACTTAAGTACTTTGATATCCCACACCATAATAGAAAACCATTCATTAATTCACACAAACATCTTATCTTTTCACTGTGTCACCCTTATAGCCAGTCCTTTAAAGTTTAAAGTTTAAAGTTAGGTAAAACCAAACTCTTTCTCTTTCTCTCTCAAATCTAGCCAATGTGATCTCATTCTGGGAGAGATTAAATAAATTGCAACAATATTTATTTAATACGAGTGTTAGGAAAATGAATTACATATGGGCAAAAGAAAATAGTAACTAAAAGGCACCTCTAGAGTATGGCCAATTGGCTACTCAATGATTTTCTCCGGCTGCCGGAATCTAAACCAAGGAGCGGAATGATGATTTGACACCATAAACCAAATGGTAGGGTCTCTTTAGGCATCTGATCATCAGAATTTGTGAATTATTGGACAGCGTATTATCACGAGATAATAACTAAAGAGCCACCAAGCACAGGCGTACATTCGATAATGAATTAATGGAGGAAATTTTTCATTACATTCTTTTTTTAGCATTGGTAGGAAGGAATCCAACTTGAATCAATTATTCAAATCGTGCGCGCGCGCGCGCGTGTGCTATTGAACTATATTTAGGTGTGCACGACTTTCTTCTTTCATCAAGGATATGCTTAAACTAAATTTTAAGTATAATTTATACTCAATTCGTTTATTAAACAAAATCACAATCAAAATTTGAAATTGACTCATTTAGTATAAGATGGATCAAGTTTTAGAGTGATTAGTATAAACCATTAAATCAAATTATTTTTGTTAACAAAATTAAATAAATTTAAAAATAACAAATTTATATAAATGGTTTTAAGATATCCAACTGATTACCGTGAATGGTAATTTCTTATTGAAAAAATTGCTTCTGCTTCTTAGATTTATCTCATATACCAAATCAATGAGTGATGATATATTTTATCTAATATGATTTTTTTATCTATTTTTTGTCCAGTAAAAAAATATCGATACTCTTTTTTTCTTCATGTATTCTTATTTTATTGTATTGATCATAATTGTTAAAATCAAACCAACCTGACTAGTTCAACAAAAAAAATCGAGAATTGATCCTTATGCTGGTCCAATTTAGCTAAGAAATCCGAGGATGAAAAGAATCAACAAACCTGCTGGTCCGTCCTAGGTTAATTGGGTTGAGAAATTTTTTTTTTGCCAAATTAAAAAAAAAAAAAAAAAGCCACCGGAAGAAAAAAATAATTGCAAAGCTAAGCTGGTACAGACCAATTCATTTTAATTTGATATTTGTGTACACAGATTGAGCGCTCACACGTTGAACTCAAATTCAAACTATAACTATTTGTTTTTACTTATTTTAAAATCAAAGTGAATTTAAAAATATTAATATTAATATATGTACTCAATATAAATAATACTTAGTATTTGGTTTTATATTAGGAAATGTCAATATCGAACATGGACTATGGGAGACACTGTGTGATCATCTAGAAAAGAAAAAACCTCCACAAGGGGTGATGGATCCGACTCTGTCCATGCGCACTTTAGTGGCCGACACTCTATCTTGTCCACGGATGACCTAATTTCGATTATGGATGAGATGTGCTAACACGTGTCAGTTGTTGGTCACACTGATATGTAATATATATATATATATACTAATATTAGTATTATATAGTATGCAAAGTACATCAAATGATTCAATCTATCAATTACCCTTCTTTCTCATCAATCACCAATTTCATTTTTTTTTTTTTTTTTAAAGGTCGTGTGTCATATTCATGTTAGTCTCTAATCTCCACTACACAAACTTTTAATTAATTTCTTTCTTCAATTAAGTCCATTGTTATCAGAACAAGATAGACCCGCCAATCGGATTAATGGAATTATAATTTATAAAAATAATAATAATAATAATTATAATTTAATTAAAATTACATTAATAAGTCAAACCATTCGATTTAAATTATTATTGAATTTCTAATTTTTAAATCACATCGTAAAGTTAAATTGTCATATTTTAAAATTTAATTTAATTTTATATTTTTACATAAATTTAATTTTAGTAGATAATTTTTAAATCTGTAATTACATATAAAAATTATAAATATTTATATACATATATACTTTTAACTATATTATTTTATATTATTTAATTGTTAAAAGTATATAACTTTATTATTAAAAACCTATGATTAAACCTTTATTTTGATTAAAAAAAAACCTTTATTTTTAATTTATATGGCTAAATGTTGGATTTGATTCTAATAACAATGCACTTTTTTTAGTGTAATTAAGCAATATTAATATACAAGTTGAAATTATTTTTAATTTTAAGATTATTATTAAACTTTATTTAATTATTTAATAAAACTATTCAAATCTAAATATCTATATTTCATTCTTATTTCATATTTAAAACAAATATGATGTATCTTATAAAATAATATAAAGAGACCAACCAAAAAGCTCATTATAGAATATAATTTTTGTTAAAATTTTATATTTTTGTTGTACAATATTGGACATATTTTAAAAGAGATCAATGGTATGCAAGAATTGAAATTTTATGTGATAAGTTACGTGCTTGAAGGAAGCTAGATTATATATATATAACTAAATAATTGCACACACATAAACATGATTGTGCTCAGAAGCAACCTCTAAACTTTTTCGACCACTGCGTCTTGTTTAGTCAGACAGGCGATTCTTGAATTAATTGATTGGATTTAAGATTTGAAAGGGAGGGTAATGCTTAAGGGTATTATTATCTTTTTCTTATTTTTGGGTTTTTTTCTTTTTTTATCGAGCTATAAGTCTATAGGTGAAAATCCTTTGATGAGTTTATTATACCTGGACTATAGGTCTATTTGTTAAAAAAAAAAAAAATTAATTAATTTTTTTTTTTTAACATAATGTCAGCCTTGGATTTTTTATTTTATTTTATTTTTTTTTATGCAAAGTGTCTGCCTAGGAATTTTATACTGTCGAATCATGCGAATTTTTATACTAAAAAAAGGCATAGACGTGGGAATTTTTCTTTTTGAAGAGGGAGAGATTAAGCTTAGAATCACCGCGTGCCATTGCTTTTCAGCCTAACCTTCCATACCATACTAGCTCTCCTTTATGTGTCACGCCAATATACGAAGTTTTTAGACAGGACAACCTTAAAACTTGCACGTGCATATTAAATCATGATACCGGAGACCGCATAACCATGTATATATATATACATATATATATATATATTTTTTTTTTATTTGGCAAAAAATAAAACATTTATTTTTTTAAGTGATTAAATATACTTTAAAAATGTATTTATCGCATAGCTTATTAGTATTGCATTCCTGACTATAAATCTAAATTTGAGCTTGTTTTCCCAATTCTAAAATAAATTACACTCCAAAAATATTAAGTAACTCCACTTTATATAATATCTTTGTTACTAAGTGATGAAATGATCGATAATAATGTGCACTACATTTAAAACTTTCATTTCAATTTTACATTTTTTTTTTATTTTATTGTTTATTTTTTTATTTTTAATTTATAAATAAATATCTTCTAATAAATATGTATATGAACTATAATTTTAAAATTTTTTAAGTATATAATTTTTATATTTATTAAAATAATTTTATATCTTTTAATTGTAATAGTATAAATATTAAAATAACATTTATTTAAATTTATATACTAATAAAAAATAAATATTTTTTTTGTTCTAAAAAAAATTATAATTAATAGCATTTAATGATATCGTAACTTGTAAAATTATAAGGGCAAAGTGAAAAAAAATAAAGTGTAGAGTGTATTTAGTCACCTTTTTTTTTTTTTTGTAATTAAACTTCAATTTAAACTCCAATATCAAACCTTATCAATCTCATCATTCTTTTTTTATCTTTGAAAAGATAGCTATCCAACCATGTTGGATGGGAAATTTCTTTTGGTCAAAGAAAAGGGAGTAGTTTATTACAAATGAGTAAATTTTACTTACTAGTATATATCAATTCAATGGGACATTAATACATGAAATCTACTGTCATTAATGTTATAGATAGTATTAGTCTAAAAACACATTGTTACGATTAAATTAAAGTAGTGTCTCTACCTCCCTATAAATGTTACATGAGTGTAAATGCTCTCTTATTACATCGCATAATAAGTGGACAGTCCTTCACTTGTAATGGCAGAAAGCTCAGCTCCATTTCAACAATCCGATCAAAAGCCAGCGGGGGCTGCCTCAGCCGTCAAACTATTTGGTTTCCCATTAAAAGAACAAGATCAAATCCAAAGAAAAACAGAAAATTATGTAGAAATAAGGAAATTCGAATGTCATTTTTGCCGGAGAGCCTTTGCCAATTCACAAGCATTAGGAGGACATCAAAATGCACATAAGAGAGAGCGGCAAAGAGCAAGGAGAGCCCAATACCATTGTGATCGGCGATTGCTTGCAGCTGCTCCAGTTCTGAGTTCACATGCTGTGAAATCAACATCACCATCTTCAATAATTATTTCTCCTGGAGGTGTAGCTGCTAAATTTAGGCCACAAGCACAAAGGTATAATAATTATAACAATAATAATTGTTTGTCGTCTAAGGCTCCTTTGCTGCTTCCAACAACTCCTCCTCGAATTTATGTTGCTGCAATGCCATCATTTGTCCAATTTCCTGTTAAATTGATGTCTGATCATGAGGATGTAGGGATTGATCTTTGTCTTAAACTTACTCCCTCTGTTTAGTCTAATACATTAAGCATAGTTTAATCATGTTATTAATTAATTACTAGATCTTTGCAATTTTGTACTCTTTTTTTTTTTTTTTTTTTTTTTTTTTGTTGGAAATGTTAATTTTTCGGTGAGTTTGATCCATGTTTATTAATTTATTCAGTTCAAAATTTCTCTATTGAACGTGTTCTAATTTTCAGTGCCATACTCACATATAGTTGCTGATGATGCAATGTACAATGAACTTCATAACTTTTGCATGCATACTTTGAAGTACCCTTTCAATTAATTACTTAATTTTTACCTTGATTTTATTCACCGCATCTTTATCGACAAGCAATTTAAATCCTAACATCATGTTCCTTTAAAATTTTTTGTATATCCAAAAAAAATTAATATAAGTTACACATTTGCTTTAACTACTAATTAAATATTTATTTAAGATAAATACACGAAAAATGGTAAAAGAAAGGTATGCCACCAAATTAATCTTTATTATTAAAGTGAAGATACAGAAGATGAAGCCTCAGAATTTTAATATAAACTCTCTAATTAAAGGAGAAGAAAGGAATACAAGAAACCTAATTAAATAATTAATTAATGGATTGTTTGAAGTTTGATTTGATAATTTACCAAATTTATTATGGCCATAGGTTGTTAATTATTTGGTTTGAACCGCTAAACTAAATCAAATCAAATCAAATTGTATTAAGTTGTTTGGTTTGGTTTGAAATTTTTTTAAAAATAAATTAGTGATTTGGTTTGGTTTAAATATAATTAAAACTATTTAAAACCGTTTAAACCATTTAAATATATATAGTTTTTTTTTGCCAAATTTTAAAATAAATATATATATATATATATATATATATAGTTATTTATTTATCTTTCTAATAAATTATATATGTAATTTTTTACCTACACTAATTTTCAATTTTCATATTGGTTTTTTTATTTTTTATGACTGATCTTTCTTTTATGTTCCATTCTTTATTTTTTCAAATATTAATAATTGTTATTCATCAAGGTTTTTTTTTTTTTTTTTTTTTTAAATTATCAATTGGAATTGTAATTTTATTTTTTGATACAACTAAATTGATCAAATCATTTTATAAATCCAACCAAACTGTTTTATTATAATTTGATTAATTTAATTTTTATAGATAAATAGTTTGATTTGGTTTGTATATTCAAACTGCATCAAACCAGACCGTACACACTTGGATTTTTTTTTTTTTTTTTTTTTTTTTCCAATCACTTAGATTTGTTGACTCCATAATCCAAACACATACACTTATATAAAAATTGTCATGAGTCAGGTGACAGGAAAGCATCTTGATTCTTGAAATGAAGATGTAATTAAGCTGTTTGTCAATTTTAACAAATAAAAAAGGATTAATTAATTAAATCAGCATCATATTCAGGGGAAACACAGAAAAGCTTTTCCCCTACAAAAAGATCCGCCAACACCAAAGGCTGTCCACTTCCCTAAAACATTACCTTCCAGCTAAACAATACCAGTTTATTTTCTTTTAATAATTCTTAAAATATTTCTTCGAGTACTGAGACCAGAGAAACTCCAACACAGATTCGCCAAAAAAAAAAAAAGTAAAAAAGATTTTTATATTTCGGCTAAAAGCCCAAAAGCCTAAGCAAAACTCTCTCTCTCTCTCTTTATTCTATAATAACTGCGATTTTTTTTTATTTCCCTCTATGCCCTTCGCCAGTTCCAAACCGTCACATTATAAACCCTAAATTTCTCTACAAATTTCCCTTTCTCTCGCTCTCTGTATTGTACAAGAGATGGACTCGTACGGTCCAAGGTCTTACGGCGGTGACCGGAGATTCGAGATTGTAAGCGGGAAGAGTTTTGGAATTAGTAACCAGATCTACGCTACTCGGCCGCAATCTCCAGATCCGCCGTCGATTCCGCCTCGTGCGACCAGACAGAGTCGGACGGCGTCAACGCTCTGGGGTTTTAGCGATCCAGAGATGAAAAGAAAGAAGAGGATTGCCAAGTACAACAAGGTAGGTAAAGTCAAGGCTTCTTTGAAGAATGGGTTGCGTTGGATCAAGAACAAGTGCTCCCGGATCATCCATGGATACTAGCACCAATTTATACGGTTCTGATTAATACACGTGGGTGGGGTTCTATTTCGAGTGGTCCCCGGTGCATATGTGGCAGCTTCTTAATTCTAGTTCAGGAAATGGTAAGCTTTGTTTGGATTGGACATTTGGATTTTTCTTTTTCTTTTTGTTTTCTATTTTTCATTTACAGATTGGAAATTATTTTTGAATTTTGATAGACATTTTAGTAGTTACTAAATTTCATTTTCTTCAGGACGAGTTTGATTTGATTTTAATTAGAGATTAATACTTTGTCATGCAAAGCTGCAGTGAAGTGCCACTTGATTAATTTATGAGATTTTTTTTTTTTTTTTTTTATGTTCCGGAAAAAGAACGATTTATTAAGAAAATTAAATTGCTAGTTTCGTTTATATATATATATTGAACATTAGGGAATAGAGAATAGATCCTAGATCTATTGCCTGGGATAATCGTGTACTTATATTTTTCAAGTTTCAACCTAAAAAATAATTTTAAGTATAAAAATGACATGTAAAATTGGGAAACACACCAATTAGCCCAATTGAAATCTAACTAGCCGTAGCACAGTAAAGTTTGGGTGAAAATCAATGTGTTATGGATTCGCCTCTAGGCCTGGCCCAAGAGTTTACAAAAATCTAAGTCAGCCATATTATGCTGTTAGGTTAGCAATTGGTTTGGCAGGCCATTTTTCTTGTCTATTAGTTGTGATTTGTGAAGCTAATTGTTCTGTTTCAGAATTCCAAACCTAGTTTTATAATACGGAAATGACAGTGATACAGAAATTACATAATTTCCCTTTAAAAAAAAAAAAAAAGAGTAATGTACAAAAGACTCATAAAAAAGTATTTTTATTAAATTTGAAAAGTATGTACAAAAGAAAAGTATGTATATAGAGAAGCTAATTATTGTGCTGATTGGTTAGCTCACTTTGGTAGCACCCTTAGTATGGTACCCATTGGCCGGAAGATCCTCCTGATGATATTCAAGGATGGCTGCTTCATGAATCATGATGTGTGTGGGGTTTCTTACCCAAAATATTGTATAACTTGATTGTTTATCTTCCTTTTTCATAAATTAAAAAAAAAAAATGAAAAATATAAATTCCTTAAGTTGAAGAATAGTGGTATTGTAATTGTTTTCAAAATTTGAGAGGTCTCAATTTTGAGTGCAGTTGAAATCAAATTAATAATAATAATAATAGTTGTTCTATGAATGGTGTCTAATGTTCAAGCTTTTCTCCTAATTTTCTAACAGTTTGTTATACTTAAAAATGGATATTATTTTAAAATAAATTTAAATTATTATAATATAAAATTATCTAAAAAAATTTAAATTCTATACATTAAAAATATATAGTAAAATTTATTTTTCATTTTTAATTTTAAAGCTAAATAAACATTGGAAATTTTTTTTTTTATAGCAAGAAAGGCTTTGAAAAGCTAAAAACTAAACCGGGCACATCCTTAGCAAAGCAACACTAATGACAATAATCATACCAGTAAAGAATTGAGTTTTCAACTAAAAACATTCCAACAATCATCTCTATTTTATTTCCTATTATATTATAAACAATTCAATTCTTTATTTTAATTTATCTCAAAATATATATATACTCTAACAACACTTTCTATTTCATTCTCTATTTTATTTTTTTATTAATAAATCTACATTTCAATTTCTTTATACATAAATTTATAATTTCATTTATTTTACTCCACATCAATTTTTTGCGGCTAAAAAAAATCTTTTTGAAAATATTAAAACAAAATATTATTATTATTCTTATTATTACAATATCATTTCTTTTACTCTATATAAAATTTTTACTATTAAAAAAATATAACCTGATATAAAATATTATAACAAACTATTATTATTATTATACTATAATTTTATTTTTTTTACTTTACATAAAATTTTTATTATTAAAAAAGAATAATCTAATTTATTAAAATAATATTTTAATAATAATATAGTAATTTAATAATAATAAATTTTTGATAAATAATAATAATAATTTAAAAAATAAAAAAATAAAAAAATATATTAAAATATTAAATAGGGAGCCAATCTCTCTCCTTAATTTTAAAGAGAGAGAAATAGGCTCTTAAAAAATTTTAGAGAATGAGAATAAATAAAAAATTTATTGGAAGAAAAATAGTGTATTATGACTTTTTATTTTTAATTAAAAAGACATTTAGAGAACCTATCGAAGATGCCCAAAAAGTTTTGATTGTATGGTATTCATGTGAATTCATGTTTTCAAATTCCACTGAAAGAGTTAACTAAATTTATAATTATAAAAACAAAAGAAAAAATAAATGACATCATAATAAAAAAGAGGATTAGTTCCCGGTGTACACACGTTGCTGCGCTGCCTCTATCTTCTAGCCAACAATCAACATGTCTTGAATTTGTCTAACAACCTGCTGGGTTTTAGCTAGAATGTCTACCTCTACAAAAAGTTGTCTATGCCCACTGTTTCATGCAAGTGACAAACCAGTCAAACCAACCCATTACCCAGCCCTGGTAAGTATAAAATTCCTAATCCCAATTTAATTGGGATTTAAATTTTGGAGATTAAATGATTAATTTTGATTTCTTAAATACATATTAATTGTGAATGAGTGTGTCATGTTCTTAATTTGTGTATATATATATCTTGTTTAAAATATATATATATGATATTAACTTGTGTGCGGTGTAACTGTCTTTTTTTGCGGGATGAAATCTGCTTGTGGAAAGGAGTATGTGTGAGTTATATACATTAACACGTCTTTACAAAATCGTCATGATTTTATGAATGAGTGTATCATGTATTTAACCCATTTGTGTATATATCTTATTTCAAAAAAAAAAAAATTATATATCCCATTTTGTTTGAAAATATATTATTTTCACAAAATTTAAGAGTGCATTAAATAATATGTTATTTTTTCTTTTATACCATTTATTAAATACAATTTCCTATAAATTTTATAAGGAAAGTTGAATTAATATCCAATAACAAAATATGTATAAAAGGTAAAAAAAATATTAAAAATAGAAATGGGATATAGTTTTTGAGACATCCCAAAAAGAAGAATGTCTCAAACAAAATGGGACGGAGGGAGTACATATTACTCATTTATGAAATTATTAAGTGTATAAAATCAATCAATATGTGGAAATAATATACTCCCTCCATTTCAAAATATCTGTAATTTTAGAAGAAAAAAAA
The DNA here is from genome assembly GCA_949750685.1 of Vernicia montana. Lineage (NCBI taxonomy): Eukaryota > Viridiplantae > Streptophyta > Magnoliopsida > Malpighiales > Euphorbiaceae > Vernicia > Vernicia montana. The sequence continues at coordinate 16,581 of CATKHJ010261581.1, forward strand.
TTTCAAAAAATTTATCATTTTAGAAGTTTAAGAAGGTGTTTATTATTTTTTTTAAAACTTTACCCTCCATTTATTTATCTACTAAACAAAAAAAAAAGATATTTTATTTTTTTATCTTAGAATTATGATAATTTAATAATTTTTTTAATTCGTATGTTGAAATCTTAAATGATAGATATTTAATCTATATGTCGAAATCTTAAATGATAGATATTTTACAACGAATTGAGTACATGTAAAGGAATAAGGATAAAAAAATCATCTCATAGAAATAGGAACGTAAACTTATCTAATCAACAATTTTTAATTGTTCATTCACCTAATATCTAAATGTATTAGTAGGTGAGACTACATATATACCTTGGTGAAGTAGTGAAAAGGGTAGGATAATAATTCTGGCTTTCTCTTTTATAACCCCACAGCACCTGTGCTTCAACTAAGTTTCCAGAGATTATTCTTGTTAAAAACTTAAAATAAACTAGTTATTAATTATTTGAACTTTCTGTTGCGTTATTATATATATTTGCATTTCACATTGTTAATGTAACTAAAGTCAATAGTCAAAAATACAAATTCACCCACTTTAGACTTTCTACAACACCATCATGTGCAGCTCCTTCAACCAGCTAGCTCCCTCCAATCAAGTATCCATCAATGTATATTTGTTGTCTATAAATACCGTTCATTTCTCTTGTAATAAACACATCAAAGTATATACAAAATACTCAATTCTTTCTCTATTATTCTTGCTTTGATCCATCAATGTATATTTGTTGCCTATAAATACTGTTCATTTCTCTTGTAATAAACACATCAAAGTATATACAAAATACTCAATTCTTTTTCTATTATTCTTGCTTTGACATGGTATCAGACTTTCAATAAGCTCATTCATGCTCAGTGATCTAAGAAAACTCAGAAAATCAAGTTTTTTGCTCTGTTTTTTGGTTCAAGGCTACTGTGTTTTTTGCCTTTCCATGCGCACGTCAATATTTTTTTCTAAACACACAATCAGAAAGCCTATGAAATTATAAGAATTTTGAAACAAACCTCACCTGAAAACACCCATCCACGCGCCCACACGCGCCGTTTACAGCAACTGATAGTGGGCTTCACTCTCCCACGCGTCTCACGCGCCAAACAGAGGTTGAAGACAACCCACGTAGCGCCACGTCAGCTCCATGTCATCTACTCAGCAAATCAGATCCAGCCACGTGGTCAGACGGTGCCACGTCAGCAGAAGCAGCCCATTCATCACCACGTCAGCCTCCACGTAGCCCAATCGGCTTTTGCCATGTGTCACACGTCAGTGCCACGTGTCCTTCTGCCACACAACCACTGTCAGCCAAGTCAACGAATCAGAAGCGCCACGTGTCACTTGTCAGTGACACGTCATCCGGATCCGATCCGACCAGGTCTAAGCTCCGACCAGCCTGGTTCGCCCGCTCCGATTTGCATCCTGATTTCAGTTCTGACCGAATCGGTTCATTATAGTTTGACCGACCGGTTCACTCATATCCAGACCGATTTTTAATAAAATCAGACCGGTTCCTAAAGGTTTTTGACTTTCTAAATCTATTTTTGAAGTCTATTTTGCCAAATTCAGCCTCAATATTTTGGTTTCCTCCATTGGTCCTATATTTTCTACATTATTTTTCTCTAATTTGCTGCACAAATGGCCTCCGACAATTCTCAACATCTTTCTTCATCTCTGGTCCAATCAATTACAACAAATATACATTGATGGATGCTTGATTGGAGGGAGCTAGCTGGTTGAAAGAGCTGCACATGGTGGTGTTGTAGAAAGTCTAAGGTGGATGAATTTGTATTTTTGACTATTGACTTTAGTTACATTAACACACATATAGCATATTTTAACAAAAAAAAAATAATATATTAATTTATGTTACAAACATAAAGACAATATTACAAATAACCTTAAACTCCATAATTATATATTACATTTAACCCATGCCAGAAAGAAAATCAACAATAAAAGAAAGTCATAAACACCTTATATATTAAGATGGCGGTGTACAGACCAAATATCCTTTTTACTTCACTAGTTGGAACTTGGAAGAGATTAATTAATAAGATTCAATATGCAATTAACTAATGTGTACAATAAAATTGATCTTGATTATGAAATTATTGAAGAGTGGTCATTAGAAATTTTTTTAATTTTCACATTAATTAGTATTTGTGTGTGAGTTAATTATCATGTGCATTTCAAGTTAATTTCTGTGAATCTAATGAGAACGAAGAAGATGAATAGATATAACATAAATAAAAATATGAAAAACAAATTAGTATTATATATATTTCTTTTATTTATTACATCAAAATCTGGATCCATATACAAAATGTAACTAAACTTGAAACAAAATTGAAAATTAAACCTTGGATCCTCACTTTTTTTTTTATATATATTTTTATTCATAAATAAAATAATTTAACGCACGAAATAACCAAAATCAAAACCACGGAAACTTGAATAAAAAAAATACGCATAATTAATAATCGTCATTAATTAGTAATCTTCAGCGTCATGTTGAAGCCTCATTTGTTGATAAAATTGAGCAATAAACAACTCAGCCTTAACATCTATCATTTCATCTCCACCGTAGAAACCATTGTCTTGATCATCATGTTCAATGTCCTCCTGATCAAGGTCCTGAAGATTGACTGCCGATGCATATTGGCTCATGCTATCAGAGGAGGTGGTGCTTAGGTGAGTTGGAGACATAGGTGGCGTGAAAACCTCCAAATTTTCAACAACCACAGCAGCAGCAGCCGCCGTGACTGGAGGCGGAGAAGTGATCCGTGGTGGTGATCCGACGTCGTTTTGCAAATGCAAAGGACGCATGGAACAAACAATCTTTTTCCACATGGAAGTCCCAGTGGGATGAGTGGATTTTTCTTTTTGCGATTTGTTAAGATCTAGCATTAACAGCTTAATCATGTGTAAAGGACCATGCCTTTTCTTGCTCTTCTTTCGATATTCAACATTATTATTTTTCTTTTTGCTTTTGCTTACACTGACCGGAGAATCAAGAACGGCCAACTTTGATTTTTTCAGGGTCAGCGGTTCATCAATAACGGTGATATTTGATGAGCTGCGTTCCATCAAATTTAGGTGTCTCTTTTGTGGTTGTTTTAGTGATTTTTAATTAATTAATTTTTGTTTTTCAAAAGCTCTCTGTCCTGCGAATAGCTTTCGCAGGATAGAGAGAGAAGAGGAGAGAAAGGGAGAAACTTGAGGAGATAAGGAAGGAGGAGAGGAGGTGCATATATATATAATCAAGACTACAAAAAATATAATTAGTATTAAATTTATTACCAAAAACTAATTTACCAATAATATAATAGAAAGCATATTCTGAGTCTTTTGTTTAAATTAATAGGCATGCTATTAGCTAATTCCAAATTGGTAAAAGAGATTTTTTTTTAATTATATTTAAATTGAAATTCACACTTCCATCCTAATAATTTTGTGATAATTTTAATTTCACCAAATCAAAACTCATTAACTTAGAGCATGTTCGGTGTCATTTTTTATTTTTCAAAAACATAAACAAGATTTTGAAAATCAGAATTTGTTATTTTTTGTTTTCAAAATGTTTCTGAATAAATATGAAAAAAATAAAAAATAATAATTTTTTTAAAAATATTTTTTAATACTTATTTTTTTGAAATTTAAAAAAAAAATAAAAAAATAAAAAACTGCAGTGAAAACAAACGCCATTTTATATTATATGTAAAAAAGCCAAATAAAAAGCAAATTTCAAGACCAATTTCATAAATAAAAAAAATGAATGAAAATAATGTGAATGATTTAACTTTTTTTCTCTTCTTCCTTTTCCGTATATTGGGATGCATGGGAGGTTAATCTAATTCAGTTTAAACCTATTGCTTTCAATACAAGCAACAAACCAACTTGTTCTTTTTTTTTTTTAAAAAAAAAAAAAACCAACGTAATTGGGTGTTTAGTTTCTAAAGTATACCAATTGAAATGACATGTGGCTGTATGGCAATTAATGTATAGTTAATCAGCCACACATATGGGAACTTATTTATGGACTAATACTAATACCATTTGCAAAATTTCAATTGTAAATTGTATATATTTGTGTGATCAATCATTTAACTTGTTGATTGATACAAATAAAAAAATGACCTGTTTAAATTTTATAAGAATACGTGTTCATATAGGAAATTCTCATTCTTTCTCATATAAAACTAATTATTATATTAATTTTTATTCATTCAAAATATTCTCTCATTGCTCTCTTTGCAACTTGAACGTTAGAGTATTCTCTTATTGCTCTCTTTGCAACTTGAACGTTAGAGTTTTTTCGCCGGAACAGTTTTCAAAGAGTTCTTAATCTCTCTCTTATTTACAAATCTTAGGACCTTTTATCTAAACTACTAGATAGATTTTATCCTTATCACTCATGAATTTTAAATTAACTTTGTTTCTTTATTTTACTACTTTTCCATTGCTATTGTATATTCACTACTAGAATTAATTAAATTTGCTAACGACAGAATAGAGACGAAAAAGCGACGAAAAAATTGATTGAAAATATAAATTAAATTGCGAAGGATTTGCGACGGAATTAGCAATGAAAATTAGCGACGGACTAATCCGTCGCTAATATTGGCGCCATATAATACCGCCATTAATTAGCGACGGATTGTGAAAATTTAGCGACGGATTAATCCGTCGCTATTTTAATCCATCGCTATTTTATAAAGCACTAATCAAAACGCACCGTTTAATTAAAAATTATTAATCCGTCGCTATTCCCTCGCTAGTCCGTCGCAAAAATTTAAACCTAAAAACCAGCTTCTTCTTCTTCTTCCTCCTCTACCTGCGCCGCGTCCATCTTTCTGTCTCTCTGTTTCTTTCT
>CATKHJ010261595.1:0-33818 GCA_949750685.1 Vernicia montana
TTGCCTTTTGTTTTGTTTCATCTCATAGGTGATGAGATTTCCAACAAGTTCTTCAAGAGTAATTGAGGTAAGATTTTTAGATTCCTCAATTGCATCAACCTTGGAATCGTATTTCTCCGGTGGAGACCTCAAAAGCTTAGTGGAAAGCTATTTTTAAGTAAAGGTCTTCTCTATCCCTTTTAGATCATTCACAATTGTTGTGAAACTCTTGTACATATCAGCTATAGTCTCTTCCTTCTTCATTCAGAAATTTTCAAAACTAGAGACTAGCATGTTTAGCTAAGAGTCTTTAACTTGATTTGTCCCTTTATGTGTCATCTTTAGAACCTCCCAAATTTCTTTGACCGTTTCACAAGTAGACACCCTATTGAATTCAGTTTCATCCAAGGCACAAATTGTCATCATTGGTGTAGTTGGATGGATCATTTGGCTTGTCTGAATTTGCATCAATTGGAATGAATGGACCTTTTTCTACAACTTCCTATAAGTCATAACCTTGTGATATCATGTGGAATCTCATCCTCACTTTTCACTGATTGTAGTTTGTACCATAGAACAATGGTGGCCTTATGCTACATAGGCCTTCTTGGAAACTAGACTTAGATGTTCCTACTATAGTAATCGTTAGCTCTTAAAATCGTAGGATTTTTATGAAATGCAAGAGCACAAGCTCTGATACCAAATGTTGTCCCAAGTATGGCAATCCTAGAGGGGGAGTGAATAGGATTATTAAAAATTCTATTGAAAATAAACACCTTATATGCAATAAGTTCCAATTTTAAATAAATAAACAAAGGAAATAGAGTTAGAGAAAGTTTAGCCAAGATTTATAGTAGTTCGGAGCACAATTGTTTCTCCTATGTCCACTTCTCCTAAATCAAACTGATTTAGGGTTCCACTACCAATCGGGAATTCACCCAAAGCTTTACAAGCTTAGTTCTTCGAGATTTCGCCTTTTACACTCAAGATACAATGATTTTTGTATTTAAAGTCTTACAAGACTTAGATACAAGCTAGGTTAAAGATTATAATGGAATACACTAGTTTTGAATAAAGAACACTTAAAAAAATGAAAGGATTGAGCTTAATGTTCAAAAACAGAGTATGATTCTCAAAGAGGCTTTTTGATTTATATAGCAATTGATTTTTACTTGGCAAGAGTTCTCTTCTTCATTTGAACCTTCTAATATTTATAAGAATGTTAAATATGACTGTTGGGCACGGATCCAAAAGAAATCTGCTCCCCCTTGACTTTCTTCAGCTTTCCTCCATCTTCCAACGACTATATTTTTTAGGACTTGCACACCTTGAACGTGCGTTCACTTGCTTGAACGTGCGTTCAAGCTTCTTGAATAAGCGGTTCACAATTCCGAAGGCTCGTTCAAAAACTTTTTGTGTGATTTGAAGAATTATCATTTCCAAGATGAACGTGCGTTCAAAATCTTGAAAGCTCGTTCAAATATGTTCTGTATAAATAGTAATTCTTGTGCATATGCATGAACATGCGTTCATCTTCTTGAACGTATGTTCACATCCTGAAAGTGCTTTCAACATATGTGGATCAATGTTAAATGATTCTTAATTAACATATAAGCATAGTGCAAACATAGAATAAGTAATTCCATCAATTTTGCTAAGTTTTGTACATCAAAACATAAAATGGGTCAACAAAATTGTACTATGGGATAATAGTGTCAAATAATTTCAAATTTGAATACTTTGTTATAATTATATGTTATAGTGGGTGATTTAAATGATATCTTTTTGTAATAACCTGAAATAAATAAAAAAAAAAATTAAAATTCTATTCTATAAGAAGTTTCAATTATTTTTTTTTAGAGATATATTTAAAAGTGATATTATACATATGGTAATGAAATTATTTTATGCAAATAGCTATTTGGAATTTTAGTTAACTATAATTTTAAATATTTTTAGAAATAAAAATATAATTTATATACCTTATTAAATATTGTCAAATTATATAAATAATTTCAAGTAGATTTTATGGCATGTAATTTTCATGAATAATGGTGTTAAATTAAAATGCATTTTTACAAGATTGTTTTAAATTATTATTTATCATGTAGTTTTAAATTATAAAAAAAAAAAAAAAGGGAAAAGTTTAGTTGGCCAGATGCCATAAGCAGCCAGCCCACCTAAAATAAGGTAGGCAGTAACGGAGAGAGAGAGCTAGTTATGGGTGGCAATTCACCCACCTGTGGCCACCGTATAGCGCCATAGCCACCTTACCCATCTCTCGGCTATTGTGAAATTAGGACCGGATTAGAGAAAGAATGCAGCTAATAATTTGAGAAAAATAATAAGGATACCAGATTTTACATGGAAAAAACCCCTAAACAAATTAGGGTAAAAAATAACGGGCAAAGATAGAAGAATTGTATTATAAAAAATAATAAGAGTTACAACTTCTCTCTATACCACAAGGAGAGAACAACAACACTCTCTCTTGAAATAGGAAAAACACTCTCTATTTTTCTCTTACTAGAAATTCTCTATATGTTAAGAATTTGAGATACAAAATGAATGGGAGGGAGCTTTCTTTTATAAGGAAATTTGGTGCCAACCCAAGCCGCATTTGTTGACTAACTTAAGCAGCTTTTGTTGACTAACTCAAGCCGTTTTTGTTAACTTATCCAATATGCTTTTATTGACTAATCCAAGCCACTTTTGTTGACAATTTTTCACTTGAAGATTAGATTGAGGATCAATTAATCTTCACACCACTCTTTCTTCTTTGCCATCTCTATGTTGCTTATGACTCCATCAGACCACTAGAGGATCGACACCAAACAAACTTGTCAGTATTGACTGCATTTGTTATGAAATCTGCTAGGTTGTATTTTGTATGCACTTTCTGCATATCCACAGTTCCTTCTTTCACTTTTTCACGAATGAAGCAGTACTAAACTCGAATGTGCTTCGTTTTTGAATGAAAAGCTAGATTCCTTGCCAGATGCAAGGCACTCTGACTGTCACAAAATAGAGAAATTTTTTCTTGTTTGTGCCCGAGTTCTTTCATTATCATTTTTAACCAGAATGCTTCTTTACTAGCTTGTGTAGCTGCTACATATTCTATTTCTATTGTTGACGTAACTACAACTGATTACATTTTCAAAATCCAGCTTACTGCTCCGCCAGCAAGAATAAACACATAACTTGTGGTGGATTTGCTTCTGTCCAAATTACCTGCATAATCTGAGTCAACATATCCTCTGACAGTAGATTCTAATCCTCCATAATACAATACAACATCTAAGATCCCCTTAATGTATCTTAGGATCCTCTTCACAGCATTCCAATGCTCTCTACCAGGATTTTTCATGTACCGACTAACCACTCACACTGCATGTGCAATGTCTGTTCTTGTACAAATCATAGCGAACATAAAGCTTCCCACTACTGATGCATATGGTACTCGAGACATCTCCATCCTCTTTGCTTCACTGCTAGGACTCATCTTAGAGGATAACTTGAAATTAACTGGAAGTGGGGTAGAAATTGGCTTATAATCTTGCATATTGAAATGTCGCAAGATCTTCCTCAAATAATTCTTTTGACAAATCTAAATCTTCCTATTATTTCTGTCTCGGTGAATTTGCATCCCTATAATCTTATTTGCTGGTCCCAAGTCCTTCATTTCAAACTCCTTAGCCAACTGAACCTTTAAATCTTTAATATGATCTTTGTTGGGGCCTATTACCAACATGTCATCAATAAACAACAACAAAATGATGAAATCATTATCACCAAACCTCTTGAAATAGGCACAAGGGTATGCATTTAATCTGTTGTATCTAAGGCTCATGATGAAGGAATCAAATCTCTTATACCAATACCTCGACGCCTATTTAAGACAGTATAGAGATTTGTTCAATTTGCAAACTAAGTTCTCCTTTCTATGTTCTTCAAATCCTTATGGTTGGAGCATATATATTTCTTCTTCAAGATCTTCTTGAAGAAAAGTAGTTTTCACATCTAACTACTCTAAGTGTAGGTCAAGAGTAGCACACATTGCCAGAACTACTCGGATTGTATTAAGTCGAACCACAGGAGAAAATATCTTATTAAAATCAATGCCTTCTTTCTGAGCATAACCTTTTACCACCAGTCTTGCACGATGCCGCTCCATTTGATCATCACTATTTCGTTTGACCTTGAAAACCCATTTATTACCAATAGACTTTCTTCCTTGTGGTAATTGCACATGCTTCCAATTATTATTCTTATGAAGAGCTTTAATTTATTCCTGCATTGTTGCAATCCACTGAGATGCATCTGAACTATCCATCACCTCATGAAGATTTGATGGTTCACCATCTTCTATTAGAAAACAGTATGCAATATTGTTCTCCACAAGATAATCAAATTGCCATGCCAGTGTTTTTCTTTCACGAGTTGACCGTCGAACTTTTGTAGTTTCAATCTCAACTGGTTCTCGTTCCTCAATATCCGGTGTTACTTCAGAAGAATTTTTTGAATCAGACTCTTTTTCCACCTGTACCATTGTAGTTTCTGGCCTTTCTTTTAAACTACTACTGTCACCTTTCTCTTGCAGTTTCTCTTCTACAAATATAACGTCCCTGTTGATCACAACCTTATGGGTAGTGAGATCCTACAGGCGATACCCCTTTACTTCATCAGTATAACCTAGAAATATGTATTTTCTAGATTTTGGATCTACTTTGGTAGTTTCTTGGGCATTGTACATTACGTACACAGGACTTCTGAATATATGGAGGTTCGAATAATCAACAGGCTTTCTTGTCCACATCTCTATCAGTGTTTTCAACTCAATTATAGTTGACGGTGATTGATTTATCACATAACAGACGGTGTTGACTACTTCTGCCCAGAATATTTTTCCCAGACTTGCAACTCACAACATGACCTTTGTTCTTTCCAAAAGGGTTATGTTTATCCTCTCTGCCACTCCATTTTGTTGAGGAGTGTATGCTGTAGTGAACTGCCTCTTAATGCCTTCTTAATTACAAAATTCAGCATACTCATTGCTGGTATATTCTTCTCCATTATCTGTCCTCGAACACTTGATCTTTTCCCCATATTCAAGTTCTACTCACGCTTTGAACACTTTGAAAACTGAAAACACATATACCTTCCCCTTAATAGGATACATCCAACATCTTTTGGAATAATCATCTATGAAGGACACAAAATACTTCGCTCCTCTTAGGAATGGAACTGATGCTTGCAATACATCAGAGTGAACCAATTTTAGAACTTTCTTACTTCTAGAATTTGATGTGTTGAATTTCAACATGTACTGCTTACTTGTAACACAATGCTCACAAAAGGGTAAGAAAACCTTTGTGAGTCTTGGAAGTAGATTTTTTACTGCAAGAATTTTCATTCCTTGCTCAGACATATGCCCAAGTTTGTAATGTCACATCATCGTAGATATGTCATTCAAACTACTCAAAACAACGGATGCTTCTCCTTCCTGCATAGTCTCTCCCATCAGTATATACATGTTTGCAACCTTCTTCTGAGCTTTCATAAGTACAAGTGCACCTCGAATTATTTTCTTAATCCCATTCTGGGTTTCAATCTTACACTCAAGATCATCCAATTGTAATTCAGACAATAAATTCTTCTGCGAGCCCTCCACATGTCGCACATTTTGAATAGTGCGAATTGTACCATCATAAATCTTCAACTTGATGGTTCCAATACCGATGATCTTCAAGGCATGATTATCAACCGTGTACACAGATCCTCCTGAGATAGATTCATAATGATGAAACCATTCTCTCCAAGAAGTCATATGTCAGGTAGCCCCGGAGTCAAAACACCAGACATCAGTTAAATTTTGTCTGCCTGTATCAATCATCGTCGCTTCACAACATAGAGCATTGTCTTCATCTGAAGTACTTGCTACATTTCTTTAAGGACTGAAATTTTTATTTAAATTTCAGCAATCTTTCTTCGCGTGACCATTCTTGTCACAGTGTACTCCTCGATTTTGATCTTTCCTGATTGTGGCTCCCACTGAGGCCACGTTCTATTGATCTTCCTCTCACCATCAATTCCTACGCTTACTACAAATTGGCTAATTTGTCCTCCTTATTTGTGCACCAACTTTCTTCTTCTAGAACTGCAGCTACAACATCATTGAAGACTAGATTATCTATGAGGATATTATTTGTTAAATTGATAATGAGTTGATCATACGAATCAGGTAGACTTTAGAGTAGAAGTACGTTCATTTGGCTCTATTTTAACTCCCAATGATGTAAGTTGAGAAAATAGAGTATTCAAAGTATTTATGTGCTCAGTCGCCGAAGTAGAGTCTGACATCCGAAGAGAGTACAGTTTTCTCTTAAGAAATATTTTATTGTAGAGTGATTTTGACTCGTACAATTTGTTTAGATGATCCCAAATTTCATTTGCCATCTTTTTCTCTTCTATGTTTGACAATATTCCATCTGCTAATGCTAGATGAAAATTAGCAATAGCATTTCCATCCATCTCATTCCACTTATCATCTGTGAGTCTTGCGGCCTTTCACTGATAACTGCAAGGTAATTATCTTTTCTCAATATTACCTTCATCTTCAATTTCCATAGTGAGAAATTACTCCCACTGAATTTCTCAATATCAAATTTTGCCGCCATTGCTTCTATCACAAACTTCTTTGAGCAAATCTAGTTTTCACTATTTCACATAAATAGTAACTATATGCATAAACAATACCCGTATCTGTGAATAGTGCCAAATTACACAGTACCTCATAGTATTATTCACAGCAATAATTTTTTGACAATTTTTTTTGCTGATGTGGAAGATCAGTCAAAACTGCAACCATAGAACATACTCTTAATTTTCAAGAAAAATTAAAACCAACAGCTCTGATACCACTTGTTGTGGAATTAGGACCGAATTAGAGTAAAAACGCAGCTAATAATTTGAAAAAAATAATAAGGACACCATATTTTACGTGGAAAAAACCCCTAAACAAATTAGGGTAAAAAATCACGGGCAAAAATAGAAGAATTTCACTATGAAAAATAATAGGAGTTACAACCTCTCTCTATACCACAAGGAGAGAACAATAACACTCTCTCTTGAAATAGGAAAAACACTCTCTATTTTTCTCTTACTAGAAATTCTCTCTATGTTGAGAATTTGGGATACAAAATGAATGAGGAGGGAGTTTCCTTTTATAAGAAAATTTGGTGCCAACCCAAGCCATTTTTGTTGACTAATTCAAGCCGCTTTTGTTGACTAACTCAAGCCGCTTTTGTTGACTAACACAAGCCGTTTTTGTTGACTAACACAAGTCGCTTTTGTTGACTAATCTAAGCCAAATGTTGACACCGGTGAACCCAACACTACCGATTTGGTTAAGAATTGTCACCAAATGATGGAGAATGCACCGAACGAAGCTCATTCGACACATCACGCCGGCGAAAGTTCCAGCCATGATTTCGACCATAATTCTGAGTAAGCTTGGTACCGTCTGAAAGCTCGTGAACCAATGAGTGTGTTGATACCTACCTCGACCAATGAGGACTCCAGATGTCACCAAATTTGAGAGATAAGTTTTGGCCTATCCACCTTTCAAAGCTTTTTCAGGTGAGACCAAGAAGGCGTTGAGCTACATCGCCAACAATTTTGAAGCCTATGAATTGAGACCTACCTAACCGTATAAGCTACATTTTCAACTGCCACCGGCGAGTGGATCCACGTGTCGTCGATGATCCAAGAAACTCCAGTAGGCCGCCTTCATCGCGTACATCACAATTCCAAAGCTAGTTTATGAGAATTTGATTCCAGTAAGCCTAGAACACTCTTCTATCGATTTAGCTTTTGTATTTTAAAGGCCCTTAAATGAGTATCCTGCCAAACTTTAAATATTTTCAAAGCTAGATTCATGAATTTAAAGTCATTATGAATTTCTATGAATTTGTTTTAGATGAGTTTATATTATTGGAAATCTTCTTTTAATAGTATGGTTAAATTTAATTAAAGTATTTTCATAGGAGTTATTATAAGCAAATGATAATTATGTTATATAAATTTATAGTCTTAATCGAGTATTGAAATAAGATGTTTTTATGAGGATTTTAAGTTGTGGAATGTTTTGAAGTTAAGTTGAATTATACAACAATGTCCTATGCTTGTAAAAAAGTAAATATGGTATTCAAGTAGTCAGACTCAAGTAAACTATTTTATAGAGTTATATGCAAGTATATATGTATAATATATGATTTAAAAGAATTAAAAGATTTATATTGATTTTAAATGGTTTTTAAGTTAAATTAAAGTTTTATTGAAAAAGGGAAGTTTATAGTTATTGATAATTCTTTTAAAAACTTTTAAAATTTATAAACTATCTTTTTAAATAAATTACTTTTAAACAATATTTTATGGTTGAGTTTATATATGATTGATGAGTTGAGGTTTTTTGATATTTGCCAAGTTTGGAGACATAGATGGGGCAGTCAAGTTACATATGTTGTTGTGGATTGGCTTGAGCTCTGAGAGCTATTTAGAAGTGTTTATTTCTTCTTATTTTAGAGGATAAATGTCATAGTTATAGGGGGACTCTGCCGAAATTTTGAAAGAAATGTAAGAGTCGTCTAGAATTAAGCTTAAGTTAGGATTATTCTCCTTCTGTTATTAATAAGTTGTATTATTATATTGTTATAGATCACTCAGGTTCATCTTCAGCTGTTCTGGACCAGTAAAAGAATAATGTCAGAGATTTTCTTCAAATGTTGTGAGATATAGTTTAATATAACACTTATTCCCTTTATGCATTTAATATTGTAATTGCATTTATGCATTGACTGTTGTGTATATATATATATATATATATATATATATATATATATATATATATCATTATTGGCATTAGATTAAGGAAGCATAATGCTTGTGAATGTCTTAATGAGTTCTTATTTGTGAATGTTGCACTTGTATTGTGATTGTGATGAGAATATGATGAGATGGAATCCGCCTATGCTAACATAGGCAATGTACATGTTATGATATGATATAGGATGACATGTTATGAGTTATAATTGATGATGATATTACAGGGATAGCTTGGTTAGAGCTGATTTCATCGTGGCCCCTAGACGTAGATAAGAGAGCATTGGGATATCTGGTTAGAGCTGGACTCACTGTGGTCCTATAGTTTGGATCTTAAGAGAATAAAGGGAGGGGGTCGGCTCCTCAATTACTATAGATTGAGTATTAGAGGAGGTTTGGATTTCACAGACATTCCCATCATGTGTGATTATGTTTGTTAATGGTTGATTACGTGTGATGTGCTATTACATGTAGATGATGCATAAACATTTCTTGGATATTGTCTAATGAGTGTTATGTGAATAGCATGTTATATTAATATATATTTAGCTCATTGAGTCAAATGCTCACCTCTATTCAATATTTTTCCAGGTTATAGTTAGCAATAGAGTTAAAAGAAGTCGATATTTCATTGAAGGGCGGCACTGTATTTCTTCCTTTACAGTTGGCCAACGATTTATTTCATGTATTATAAATTTAAGTTAAAATTTTAGAACTTCGCATTGTTATATCCATTATCTGTAATTTCAGTATAGCATGATTATTTGTTTGGATATGTATAAGTATGTTGAGTTTGGAGGATAGTTGAGCTTCATCATTTTGGATGATGTTGTTAAGCAAAAACTTGATGATGATGTCTTTTGATGTTTTGAAATTTTAGCCATGAGTGGAAATGATATGTTTACGTATAAGTTGTGCTTGACAGGTAGACCCATAGCCCTTATTTATTAATAAAACAATTGTTATATTGCAGTTTTGTTTAACGAGTAATCAGGTTTACTATGAGTTCTGAAAGTATTATGCTTTTTAGTTTCTTAGTGTCAATCACGTGTCCTTAGAGTCGAGTTGTGACACTTTTATTCATCCCTACTTCCTTTTCTTTGACATATATATATATATGAGATAGATTGTTTTATATATATATATGAGATAGATTGTTTTATATATATATATATATGAGATAGATTGTTATATATATATATATATATATGAGATAGATTGTTATAAAAAAATTATTTTTATATATATTTTTTGTTTGGCATCATGTAATGCAACTACCGTTAGAGAAAAAAAAAAAAAGGTTTATTTTAAATTTGTAATTATAAATTTTAAAAATTATTTAATATTTTAGCTTATTAAATTTAACATATTTTCTTTATAAAAATTTATATATACATTTAAATAGTAATAATTTCATAGTACTCAAAGATTAATTACAATGATAAGCCAATGATTTTAATTTCAATAAAATGTTAAGTATCAAGATCAGCACTTCATAAATTATAAACACAAAATAATAATAATAATAACAATTTGGCAACATAATTTGTAATAATAGGTTGAAATGATTATATATAATCTTGAGGTAAATACAGTTTTTCAGAAAAAGCGAGAATTAACTAGAGAAAAGAATTTTAAAATAGAGTTTTGAGAGAGAGTCAAGTAAAAAAAGGAACTCTCATAAATTTTCTAAAATTTTTCAAATAAAAAAATTATTTAATAAACGTCTTCTCTTGTATACCAATTAAATATAGGTGTCCAACTTTGTTTATAATGGAAATACGAAAATATTGTTTTCTATAAAAAATCAATAAGAAGGGTTTGTTTATAAATTTCTATAGCAAAAGCCAATTATTGTCGTAAATTGATTAATTTTCTTGAATTGATTGCTTGTATTTTTTTAGTTAATAAGTGTGTAAATATTTTAAATATTTTTTAGGTTTAGAGAAGTTTATCAGCTTGATTTTCAATTTTAAATTATAAATTTTTTTAATATTTTTTAGGTTTAGAGAAGGAATCAAACCTCTTACCAGAGAATGACTAGACACGTCCATTCTCGCAGTTCTTAGAAATGCTAGGTTCACAAATTTCCATGACTCGTTACTCAGCTCAGTTGAGTCTAGTATGAATAGAGGACCTATCTCGTTTGACTGTTACCCAAATATTATTATTTCATTAAATGATAAAAATATTTTATCAAGTATAATTTTACAAATTAAAACTCATAATTACAAAATGCTTGAAGGATCAGTTCCAGTGACATTAATGTTTAAAATACATTACAAAGCTATGATCTTTGCCTTTTCAATTAAACATAAATTTCATTCTCAAAAGGGAGAGACCTTGTTATTACAAACAGACTTAACTAAATCAAATGCAATTATTCCTAGATTCATTCAATGGAAAGAAATAACTCTACCAGAAGATTGGATTTTAGAAGGTATTTCTCAACCTGAACCTCCTAAACAAATTGAACCAAACACTAATCTATCCAAAATTACCCAATTTAATGATGGAAATGTCAAACTTATATTTGATAGAAGATCTTTCAGTTCTAGATATGCAGACACAACTTCCTCTTTTGAAACCATTGATTTAGGAAGACTGTCTAAATTACCTTTTGTTATTCATGTTCCATATACACAACCAAATGTACAGGAACCATTAAACAGAATCCAATCAAGGTATTTTACTTCAAACATATCAGTACAATCAAGGTATTCTACCTCAGAAATTATACCTCCAACTAATTTTCAAAATGTAGATTACCGTACATCTATTTCTCATCCTGTTTATACAGAACCTCAAGATATAAACAATGAACAGGAAGAACAACCATCCTTATCTACTTCACCTACTGCTTCCCAAATAACCCAAAATATTATCCATGAATGTAATGCTCTGAAAAGGGAATTTGAAGTAAATAAAAAATTATTACATGAAGATTTTTATTCAACTAGTAACACATAAAAGAAACTTTGGTTTTTTAAAAATTTTCTGGATACTAGGCAAGAAGTACAAAAGAAATTTTATGATTTTGTTCTTTTACACAAAGTACATATTTTATTTTTTGATTGGTTTGAAATTTATGCAACTGAAAATAATATTTCATATCCATACTCAAAAAATATAAATCCTATTACAATAAGAAACAAACTTCCTGAATGGAAAACAGAAAATGGAATAATCCAATCTGAACATCCTCTAATCAGGAAAATTACATTTTCACATCAAGATGTTGATATTGTAGCAGTTCCAGGCGAGACAGAGATTGAATTCACTGAGGAAGGGAAATGTGTAGCTGGGCTGGAGGAGAGATGGAATAGTCTCGAGGAAAATTACATTTTCACATCAAGATGTTGATATTGTAGCAGTTCCATTTAAAACTACAACCCGAACTAATTTTGACAGAAGAGTTATAGAACAAAATAATTTCACAAATTCAAATTTACATACAATAGGAAAACAATTAAACATAATAGAAACTCACATTTCTAAGTCTATTGTTTCCCAAGTACATTCCTCATATGAGACTTCCAAAACAGACAAAAAGCTTAAAAATCCCATGTTTAAGCCTTTTCATATTTCCAAGTCAAGTCAACAGGAAATACAAAGTCATCAAGCAGAATTCATTAAAGCCATTAGGGACCAATTGAGTAAGATTGATTCATCTTCCTCAGGAACCTCCAGACTAGTTGTACTTGACACTCCTACTGACCAATCTAGAAATGTCAGTGTTCAAAACAGGAACCTCCAACAGGACACTGATGAAGATACATCAAGTCCATCTCTTAATCCACAAGTAAATAAATTACATTGGCAAACAAATATACCAAGAATTACAGCTTCCGACATAGGCACAGAACATAAACCAAATATTCTTACACAATTTAAGTTCAATGCCTCTTCCGTTTATGAATGGAACACAGATGGAATGTCAGATTATAATATTCTAAATCAATTACAACAAATGACCATGGCTGCAAATGCATATAAAACACAAACAGGAACTCTTGACAGAGCCTATGATTATAGGATTTTTAGGTCAATTAAAGGGATGGTGGGATTTTCACCTAACACCCCAACAACAATTAGAAATCTTAAATTCTACCCAAACATTCGAAGATGGAACTCCCATCTTTGATGAAGAAGGTAACAGAATTCAAGATGTTGTTACTACCTTAATCCTAACTATTTCATTACATTTCATTAGAGACCCTTCACATCTTAAAGATAAAAATGCTAAATTACTCAATAATCTTAGGTGCAAAAAACTCAATGAATTTCAAACTTATAAAAATACATTTTTAACCAAAGTCATGCTTAGAAAAGATTCTAACCAACCTTTCTGGAAAGAAAAATTCCTTGCAGGATTACCTAACTTGTTGGGAGAAAGAGTTAGAAATACAATTAAGCAAACTTTTGGTTACCCTATTCCATATGATAGATTTACCTATGGAGAGCTCATTAGCTTAACCCAAAAAGAAAGTCTAAAATTCTATCAAAACTTAAAATTACAAAAACATCTTAAATGGGAAATGAAAAAGACCAGACAAGAACTTGGTAGTTTTTCTCAACAATTTGACCTATATAAGAATCCATCCACTTCCTATAACGGTCAATGCAACAAGAAACCATATAGGAAATCCAGTAAATCATATAAATATCATTCTAAACCTAGAAATGAGACTTATCATAAAAAATCAAATGATAATTATTACAAAAAAACCTTCATCTTCTAAACCACATTATAAATCTAAACAATCATACAGAAAGTCAAGCTCTAGTTCTAAACCTAGAACCAATCTTAACTTAAAGGATGTTACATGTTTTAAGTGTGGTAAAAAAGGTCATACATCAAGATTTTGTAAATTAAATACAAGAATTCAAGAGTTAAATTTAGAAGAAGAAATTATGAATAAAATAGCAAATCTTCTAATTGAAAGCTCTAGTTAATCTCTTTCAGATTATTCTGAAGATAGAAATCCATTACAAATTGATGAAATTGCTACATCTTCTTTCTTATTTATTAGTTCTTCTAGTTCTGATTCTGAGGAAAAAAATTCAAAAATAAAAAATATCAATTTGCTTACTAAAAATCAGGAATACATTTTAGAAGCAATTAAACATATAAATGATCCTACATTACAAATAAACTTCTAAAAGCTTTAGAAGATAAACATGACGAGAAATCTTCTATCTTACCTTCTACTAGTATAAGTACATATGACTTAACAACTATCTTAGGTAGAAGAAAAAAGTCCAAAACTCATGTAGCTACTATCCAGGAATTACAAGAAGAAATTAAAACTGTTAAATCTGAGTTAAGAGAACTCAAGTCCAAACAAAAACAAGATTCTGAAATTATACAACTTCTTTTAAAAAATCAAAATGAAGAAAAAGAATATGATCTTGAAAAGGATGAAACCCCTGAAAAGGATGAAATTCAGGAAATTCCAAATCTTGAAAAACTTTTTAGAGATTTTCTGTTCATGTTAAGAGAAGTTACTTCTCATAAATATCTTATACAAATTATATTAGTTTTTAATAATGATTTCAAAATCAGTACTATTGCTCTATTTGATACAGGTGCTGATTTAAATTGTATCAAATTAGGCATCGTTCCTAAACGTTTTCTTTAAAACTAAAAGAAAAACTTTCTGCTGCAAATAATTTCAAAATGTCACTAAAAGGTAAATGTGAAGCCTTTGTAGTGAACAATGGGATTGCTATAAAAAAACATTTTTGTTTTAGTTGAAGACCTTCATCATATGGTTATATTGGGAACTCCATTTATTAATTTAATTATTCCATATAGAGTCAATGATGACAGTATATCATTTAAATTAAAAAATACTAAAATTATTTTTCCATTTATGGAAAAACCAAAAGTCAGAAATCTCAATCTTATGAAAGCTTGTTCTATTTATAATTTTGAGATTAATGCTTTAATTGAAGGAAAAAAAATTCATTTATTACATCTAAAACAAGATGTTTCATTACAAAGAATTCAATCTCAATTAAAAAATGATTTCATAAAAGAAAAAATTTCTAAATTACAAAATTTAATTGAGAAAGAAATTTGTTCTGATTTACCAAATGCTTTTTGGAATAAAAAACAACATATTATTGATCTTTCTTATAAAGCAGGATTTGATGAACGTTCCATACCCACTAAGGCCAGACTAATTCAAATGAATCTTGACTTAGAACAACATTGTAGGTCAAAAATTCAAGACTTAGAGTCAAAAAGTCTTATATCTAAATCCATATCACCTTGGTCTTGTGTAGCTTTTTATGTAAATAAAAATTCTGAAATAGAAAGAGGCACACCTAGATTGGTTATAAATTACAAACCTTTAAACAGTGCATTAAAATGGATTCGTTATCCAATTCCTAATAAAAAAGATTTGCTTCAAAGACTTCATAATGCATTTGTATTCTCTAAATTTGATATGAAGTCAGATTTTTGACAAATTCAAATACATCATAAAGATAGGTATAAAACTATATTTACTATTCTGTTTGGACAGTATGAATGGAATGTAATGCCATTTGGATTAAAAAATGCTCCTTTTGAATTTCAAAAAATTATGAATGACAATTTTAGTGCATATTCCAAATTATGCATTGTGTATATTGATGATGTTTTAATTTTTACCAATTCAATTGATGATCATTTTAAACATCTAAAAATATTTTTCTATGTTGCAAAATCTAATGGCTTAGTTGTTAGTAAATCAAAGATTTCTCTGTTTCAAACTCGAATTATATTTCTTGGTCATTATATTACTCAAGGAAATATTACTCCAATAGAGAGATCCTTAACTTTTGCAAGTAAATTTTCAGATAAAATTCTAGACAAAACACAACTTCAAAGATATTTCGGAAGTTTGAACTATGTCCTAGATTTTTGTCCAAATATCAATCGTCTTACAAAACCCCTGCATGATAGATTAAAAAAGAATCAAGTTTCATGGTCTAGTGAGCATACTAGGATTGTCCAGCAAATTAAAAAACAAGTATATGAAATTCCTTATTTGCATTTAGCAGACCCCAATGCTCTTAAAATTGTTGAAACTGATACTTCAGAGTTAGGCTATGGTGGAATTTTAAAGCAAGTTCAAAATGGGGGGAAAAATAGTACAATATACATATGCTCATTGGAATGACTATCAAAAGAATTATTCAACAATTAAAAAAGAAATTCTTGCAATAGTCATGTGCATATAAAAATTTCAAAGTGATCTTTTGAATAAAAAATTTCTTTTGAGAATTGATTGCAAATCAGCAAAAGAAGTTTTGCAAAAAGATATTCAAAATATTGTATCAAAACAGATTTTTGTTCGTTGGCAAGCAATACTTTCTGTTTTTTATATTGAAATTGAATTCATAAAAGGAGATACAAACTCTATCCTAGATTTTCTAACCCGTGAATTCCTACAAAACAGGACCTAATGGTAAGAAAATCTAGAAATAAAGACAAGGGGAAAACCCTGGTACAAAAAGAGGAGAGAAAATCCTCAGTTTATTCAAATTTGAATACATTACTTTCCATTGAGCCAAAGCCTTATGCATCTTCTTTAGAACCTACATTACCCACATCATCAGCCAAGCCTATTAAATCATGGAGTGATGCTATTAAAGAAGAAGAGGATGAATCAGCCCAAAAGTCTATTCAGATTCAACAATGGGTTGAATCATTATCTCAATCACCTGAAGTATTTCAGGTCTTACAACAATTCTCTCAATTTTTGCAGGCTATTAAGGCCCTTGAAGGTAAAATTTCTAAACCCATTTCAAAAACAGAGATTGGTTCTTCATCTCAAAAAACCCAATCTTAAAAATTAATAAAACCAAGTGATTTGAAAATCAGTACATCTGTTCAAACTAATTCTGATTCACAGAACAGTTCTCAAATTGTTTTATCACAAAGTAAATTAACTTCAGTAAAATCTGAATACATTTTAAAAATAAATTTTCAAAATATTCTGACCATAAAAGAGGAATTTTTCCATCAAAACCCTTTTGTGACGATCATAAAGATTTTCTCAACTGGCTGGCATTTCAAACCTTGGGATTTAACTAAAACCAAGCCATATTATGAAGCAGTTCTTGAATCAATAGGTTCTGCAAAATTTAAACATTTTAAATTATCCAAAGATCATCCTGATCCTGCCTATTCCTCAATTACCATTTCCAATATTATCCACCCTTCTGCTTGGGGAAAAGACCTTCATTCATTAAAAGCTTTCCCAACAGACTTCAAAACCAATTATAATCACTGTAGGACTTTCTCGTATTGGGATTACCAACAAGCTTGGTTCAACACCATGTGCATTCAAAATCCTAAAGGAACCCATTCCTGGTTAATCTTTTTCGATATTAAAATTAATACCTCTAAATTACCATTTTGGTTCATTCAATGGTGGAACTTCTATGGACCAGTATCTAAAATTCTGGACAACCAGCCAGAAGTAAAAGAATGCTATGATCTGTTCAAATCCATGTATAAGCCTAATGATTATGAAAAAAGGTTCAGGCTCATTTTATTATTATGTTCCAAATTCTTTATTCCATGGGTATGTGTATGGTATTTTGAGTATGTACATCAGGATATAGTATGTATTCTCGCCAGGAAATTCAAATTTAAACGGTGGGACGCATTCAGACAAATAAAATTACCAAAGATAAAGTTCATACTTGGCTTGCAAAAAATGGTTTCATCTATTGTCACTACATTCCTCAGTCAGAAATCTCATGCACAAGCTCTCCTAGCAGCTGCATCAACTCTAGAAGAGTATTTTAATACAATGAAAAAGTTAATGGAAAGCAGCTCGGCTTCCCAAGCTGTTTCAACTAGTGCTGATTCTGAAGATCCAATCATTGATCTTAATGATGAATTAACAAATGCTCATCCATTTATTAATCCTCCATTTTATTAATTCTCTGTAATTTTAATTTTATTTACTTTTATCAAATGTAATTAATTCTCTTTCTGTAAAGAAAAGATAAAAGTAAAAAGTAAAAAAAAGAGTAAAAGTCAAAAGAAAAAATTATTCTTGTCTGCCACTTTACAGACAAAACTTTATTTCTTTTATCTTTCGGTGCCTTTCCCATGTGAAGACACAGTAAATTTCCCATGTGACTATGGACCCCTCCATCACATCCATCAGTTCCAGATCTGAAGCCAGCCTCACTCCTTCTCTATTTAAGACAGAAGCTACTTCAGATGAAAGGATCGTTCATTTTAGGAGAGAAAAATATAGAGATTATTTAGAAAGCTCATGTGTTGAGTCTTTCATATATATCCTCTGTAAAATTTCCCTCATTTACATATTTCTCCATACCTCTATTTGTATCTCAATTTTTACAAATATTTTGTAAAAGTTCATTTTATAAAAGTACATTTTTCCACATATCTTGTTTATTTTTAAATATACTTTACATTTGATCATTTCATAAGTATGCTCTGTGCTCGCCTGTAAAGGATCTTGCACATCAGAAATATTGTTCATCATCATCTTCATTTATTAAATTGTATTGTTTTTTGTTTCCATTTACTGCTTTCATTTCATATATCCCATTTCATTTCATATATCCTCAGATCCTCGGTCTTATATGGTATCAGAGCTAAGCTCTGATACCATATAAGACCGAGGATTTGAGGAATTGGATAACGAATCAATTTTAATGCACTGTTTAAAGGTTTGTAATTATAACCAATCTAGGTGTGCCTCTTTCTATTTCAGAATTTTTATTTACATAAAAAGCTACACAAGACCAAGGTGATATGGATTTAGATATAAGACCTTTTAACTCTAAGTCTTGAATTTCTGACCTACAATATTGTTCTAAGTTAGTATTCATTTGAATTGGTCTGGCCTTAGTGGGTATGGAACATTCATCAAATCCTGCTTCATAAGGAAAGATCAACAATATGTTGTTTTCTATTAAAAAAACATTTGGTAAATCAGAACAAATTTCTTTCTCAATTAAATTTTGTAATTTTGAAATTTTTTCTTTTATGAAATCATTTTCTAATTGAGATTGAATTCTTTGTAATGAAACATCTTGTTTTAGATATAATAAATGAGTTTGTTTTCTTTGAATTAAAGCATTAATCTCAAAATTATAAATAGAACAAGCTTTCATAAGATTGATATTTTTGACTTTTGGTTGTTCCAAAAATGGAAAAATAATTTTAGTATTTTTTAATTTAAATGATATACTGTCATCATTGACTCTATATAGGGTAATTAAATTAATAAATGGAGTTCCTAATATAACCATTTGATGAAGGTCTTCAACTAAAACAAAAATATTTTTCATAGCAATCCCATTGTTCACTACAAAGGCTTCACATTTACCTTTTAGTGATATTTTGGAATTATATATATATATATATATATATACACACACACACACACACACACTGAAATCATATCCAAAATTTAGAAATTACAAATATAAAGTTTAATTAAAACTCAATTAACTAATATATATCTTAACATGTTATGTTTGTCTCAATACAAAATTTTAATGTATTCAATTCGACCAAATTATATTTTACTTAATATCTAACCACAAATAATGATTCATTCGATAATTATATATGGTGTATATATTAATTTAATACATTTTATTATGGTATTGTTACACACCAATATAAAACGATCACCCTAGGCGAGCTAGGAACTCGCCTAGATAGTCCATATTTGACTCTAAAGCTAGAGTCGATCTCCGCATATAAAACAGAAAGAAAATAATCCAACTCCCAGAAGGATTCAGCACCTTCGACACACCTCTATAAATAATGTCATTCTCTCCATTAAATGGGTAACACAATTCTAAACACTTCTCCATAACTAAAAGCTCATTGATCTCCATCTTTTTCGACTTAAGCATCGGAGTGGTCCCCAGGCACATCACCTGGACCCTCTAACCTTTTGTCTTGCAGGTATTGAAGATCACCTTAAACTTGTGCTAGAGATCAGAGTTATTTCTAAGCACATCAATTGCTGTGGTGAGCATGGAATATCACCTTAAGGATTCAATTTAGATTACCCAACAAACATTCATGGACCCAGAGAACGGTCACGAGGGCCTAGGCCTCAACTTGTTCCCCAACCTTCCTAATAATGAAGAAAATCCTCAGACTAACCATCAGGGCGGACCTGCCTTACCCAACCTTAATAATCCTATAAACATTAACGACCCAGCGCAAGCCACCATGCGAAGCCTTCTGACCTCCTTCACAGACTTTACCGCTCAGATAAAAGAACTAAAACAAGCAGTAACTCAACAATCCTAAGTAGCAACCCCAACAGTATATCCACTTGATCCTTCAAATGGAGATACTTAAACAAACCAAAGAAACAGAGATACTGAACCTTAGTCGGATGGAGAACAAGAAGAAGATCCAGAAAAGCTAAAAAAGAAAGTCCGGGAAGTCATGACAAAGATAGGGGTCAGAGTTAACGAGATGGATTCGCTCTGCGAACAGATTCGCCCCTTTGTGATAGCATTATTAGGGCAAACTATCCCCCAAAGTTCAGAATCCCCACCCATATGGAATCCTATGAGGGAACTACCTACCCTAAAAGCCATATCCACAAATTCCAAACTATGATTAATGCTCAAACTCACCTAGATCATGTTCTATGTAAACTTTTTCCCACTACACTAAAGGGCTTGGCTCAATACTAGTATCAAACCTTACCCCCAAAGTTAGTCACGTCATTTGCCCAACTTTCCACCCTCTTCCAAGCACGATTCATCGCCTCCATTACCCCTAAAAAGATATCAACCGATCTACTTACCATTGTTCAAAGAGAAGGGGAAAGTTTGAGGAAATATGTGGAACACTTCAACAGGGAGGCGATCCAGATTGAAGACCTAAATAAAGATATTGCCTACACAGCAATGCTTTGTGGGACTTCGAATCATGATCTAAGAAAAGAGTTGTTGTCTAACCCCCTTTAAACCATTTCAGCCCTGATGGCAATCGCCCAGACGCATATCTGAATTGATAACGGAATGAGAGATTTTGATCAAAGACAGAGAAAGGAAGGAACCGCATTTAGAGGGCAAGGAAATCAACAGGGTGATCGCTAATACTGACCTAGCATAAATAATGAAGGAGAAAGTAGGAGGGGGGATAGAATAGAAAGACCAGAAGGAAGCAACAAGCAGTTCACCCCACTTAACGTAAACTGATTGCCTGTGTTAATGTGGATCAAGGACAATAGCAAAAAGGTGTAATGGCCTCGGAAGATGAGTAGCTCCTCAGCAGGAAGGAGGGATAATAATAAATATTGTGATTTCCACAATGACAAAAGCCATAACACAGATGAATGCTGGCACCTCAAAAAATAAATCAAAAAATTAATTCAAAAATGTGTGACTGGTGTAAGGCGATTCGTTCGTCGAGATAAAGAAAGGGAACAAAGAGGGAGATCTCGTGAAAGAACAGAACCCAGAGAAGCTGAACAAAAAAGACAGAGAAGGGAAGCAGCTGGAGAGATTAATATGGTATTGGGAGGAAGTACAAGGGGCGATAGTTCCACCAAAATAAAACTTGTTGTCAAGGATATTTATTCAGTCAATACACAGAGATCACCTAATAAGATGTTCGGCCTAGTAACTTTTTCTGATGAGGATAAAGGGAAGGTGATCACCCCCCATAATGATGCCTTGGTCATTTCAGGAAGACTGAACAGCTTCCTAGTTAGAAGAATGTTAGTTGATGATGGAAGCACCGTCAATATGATCACCCTATATGTGTTTAAAATAATGGGGCTAACTAAAAAAAACCTGAAGCCTGTAGCCACCCCTCTTGTGGGTCTAAGAGGAAAAACTATCCCAGTGGAAGGATCGGTAATAATAGATGTAGAACTAGGCGATGAGGATATCACAATGGAAATACAAGCAGAATTCATGGCAGTAGACATCCTCTTCGCCTACAATGCGATCATTGAGAGACCGATCATTTTCGACACATATGTAGTAACGTGCATCAGGTACCTCACAATAAAGATCCCAACATCCAGAGGAATAGCAGTTATTAGAGGTTGCCAAGAGACAGCCATGCGAACTTATTTCAATACTTTAAAAGGAGTCTTCCTTGCACTACAGGCTGAACCAATAGACAACTCGGAAAGGAAAGATAAGGCGGAGCCTAAAGGTGAACTTAAGAAGATAGAGATTGGTACATAAAAGATCATACATATCGGATCTACACTGACAAAAGAAACAAGCCCCGAGATTAGCAGAAATTTACAAGAAAATTTGAAAGCCTTTGCTTGGGAAACTAAAGAACTAACAGGAGTAAGTAAAGAGGTGATCATCCATAGACTCAGCATATATCCTTCTGTCAAGTCTGTAGTGCAGAAAAAGAGAAAATACTCACCTGAGAAACAGATCGCCATTGCCAAAGAAATCCAGAAACTGTTGGAAGTAAAGGTGATCCGAGAAGTACATTACCCGGAATGGTTGGCTAATGTTGTGATGGTTGAGAAACTAAACGGCTCATACCGAATGTGTGTAGATTTTACAGATCTAAATAAAGCTTTCCCAAGGATAATTACCCTTTGTCGAGTTAGACTCAACAACTGGACATGAGTTATATTCTTTTCTTGATGCAAAAGCAGGGTATCATCAGATTTAGATGCACAGACTGGATGAAAAAAAGACATCCTTTGTAACAGATCAGGGGATATACTATTATAAGATGATGCCGTTCGGATAAAAAAATGCTAGGGCGACCTATCAGAGGCTAGTCAATCACATGTTTAAAGACCAGATTGGAAAGAACATAGAAGTATATGTAGATGATATGATTATCAAAAGTAAAAAAGCCAAAGATCACCTCAAAGATATAGAGATGGTCCTGAAAATCCTGAAGTCCTATAACCTAAAACTTAACCCCCGAAAAGTGCATTCTCGGAGTTCCAACTGTGAAGTTCTTGGGATATATAGTTCCCAAAGAGGAATCAAGGCGAATCCTGATAAAATAGAAACAATCCTCAAAATGAATCCTCCTAGCAATAAAAGAGAAGTTCAAAGGCTGAATGGGCGAATAACATCACTTAGGCGATTCATCTCATCTTCGGCCAAAAGATACCAACCATTTTTTAAAGCATTAAAACACCTGAAGGAATTCCAATGGATAGAAGAGTGTCAAAAATCCTTCGAAGAATTAAAAAAATTCATGACTAGCCCTCCCTTACTGAGTCGTCTTATACCTAAAAAAGAGCTCTACTTATACCTATCCACGACTGCAGAAACCATAGCAGCGGTATTGGAAAGGGAAGAATCGGGAGAACAGTATCCAATCTACTATGTCAGCCGAATACTCCAGGATGCCGAACTAAAATACCCGACCTTGGAAAAACACGCCCTAGCATTGCTTATGGCCACATAAAAATTAAGGCACTACTGTGAAACTCATCAGGTAATAGTCCGAACTGACTTACCCCTAAGAAAAATCCTACCAAAACCAGAGACTTCAGGACGAATCTTAGAATGGGTTGTCAGGATCGAAAGTCTAAGAATAATGTATGAACCAAGACGGGCGATGAAGGGACAGACACTAGCAGATTTTGTGGCCGAACTGACTCCAACTATAAAAGAACCACATGGGTGAAAAAAAAAGAATGAGAGATGTTTGTGGATAGTGCAATCAGAGCATAGGGATCTGGGATAGGGATCGTAATTAAAGGACCCTACAAATTGATAATCGAACATGCTGTAAAATTGAATTTTTCGATCTCTAATAACGCAGTAGAATATGAAGCTGTATTAATAGGACTTTCCTTAGCTAGAGAAATTTGAATGAAAAATTTAGTAATATACAGTGACTCCCAGCTAGTGGTCAACCTGGTCAATAACAATTATGCAGTCAAAGAAGAGAGCCTAAAGAAATACTCGGAGCTAACCCAGCTAGCCTTAAAAGAAAGAGAACAGTTAGGAGGAAGTTGGATAGTAAAGCAGATCCCCATATCAAAAAATTGTGGGGCAAATGAAATCACCAAGTCAGCAGCAACAAGGAAAACGGGAAGTTTAAAGAAGATCCCTATAGAAATCTAAAATTCCCCCACAACAGAGATACAGTCCATAATGCTAGTAGAATGGAAAGAAAGCTGGATGGAACCCTTAGTTCGGTACTTGGCAGAAGGATCTCTCCCCGAAAAAAGATCGGAGGCTAAAAAGGTAATAAATAAAGCCAAAAGATATAGCTGGTATGAAGGGGATATGTATCGGCGATCTAAAACTCGTCATTGGCTAAGATGCATCCACCCAGAAGACGAAGATTATGTGCTAAGAGAAATTCATGAAGGGATTTGCAGGGCCCATGAAGCAAGCTTCAACCTCATCAGAAAGACCCTACTACAAGGATACTACTGGCCTACGTTGAAGAAAGATGCAGTAGAAAAGGTTCGCCGATGTATTCAGTATCAAGAACATGCACCCGTCCCCAAGCAGCTTTCAAGATAACTTACTCCTATTGGATGCCCCTGGCCTTTTCAATAATGGGGGATTGACATTTTAGGACCTTTCCCTTCTGCAATAAGACAATACAAGTTCTTGGTAGTAGCCATTGATCACTTCACAAAATGGATCGAAGCCGAACCCTTAGCAAAGATCACCCAACAAAATGTTACAAATTTCTTCTGGAAATTAGTTATCTGTAGGTTCGATACACCAAAAAACATAATCTCAAATAATGGCAAGCAGTTCGACTGTGCACCATTTAGATCTTTCTATAGAGGCCTCCATATTGATCTATGGTTCACTTCGGTAGCTCACCCACAGACCAATGGCCAAGCAGAAGTAGCAAACCGGATCATCCTCCAAGGGTTAAGAAAAAGATTAGATGATAAAAAAGGTAAATGGGCAGAAGATCTATATAGCATACTTTAGAGCTACCGAACCATGCCCAGAGAACCAACAGGAGAAACACCTTTCTCCCTAACATATGGATTGAAAGTTGTGGTACTTGTGGAGATCGGGATGCCGAGTTACCGAACAGAGAGGGTTAGGGAGATCGATCAGGAAATGAAAATTTGAGTTAATTTAGATCTATTGGAAGAAAAGAGGGATACAGCTTATGAGAAGGTAGCAACCCATATACAGAGGATGATTCGATACCACAACCAAAGAGTTAAAGAAAGGACTTTTCAGGAAACAGAACTAGTCCTAAAAAAAGCAGAAATCACCAAAGGCAATACGTGATTTGAAAATCTACAGCCTAACTGGGAAGGACTATATGAGATCGCCAGTGTAATAAGGTTAGGAGCCTATAAATTAAAAGATCGCTAGGGGACGATACTACCACGAACATGGAACTCTGACAATTTAAAGGCCTACTATCAGTAAAAAGTCTTTCTGCTTATTTTTGTTTTTCCTTTCTCCTATTACCTTTTGTGTCTATAATTCGAATAGATTTCAACTATCAAGAGATTAATAAAGAAATTATTCAAGTAGCTTTTTCAGCATCAGAAAATATTCTCCACGTTATAATAAAGAATCGCCACGGGATAGGCAAACTATAAGTTTGCCCAAGATTCCCTATTCGAAAAGTCGCCACGGGATAGGCAAACTATAAGTTTGCCCAAGATTCCCTATTCGTAAAGTCGCCATGGGATAGGCCAACCATGAGTTCGCCCAAGATTCCCTACAAAGAATCACCATTGGATAGGCAAACTATGAGTTTACTCAAGATTCCCTATTTGCAAAATCACCATGGGATAGGCGAACTATAGGTTCACCCAAGATTCCCTATGTGAAAAAATTGCCATAAGATAGGCGAATTACATATTCGCCCAAAATTCCATATAATCACCAAGGAAAATAAAAGAAAAACTCGCCAAATAAGGATAAAAAGTTCTCATTAAAATTAAAATAGAACTTGCCAAATTCTTATGAAAATTAAAATATATGTTATACATCGGCAAAAGGGCTAAATTAGTCCTCGAACTTGGCACCTGGGGACAAATCAGGACAAAATTATCTTTTTTATCATCAAAGTCCTCATACTTAGTAATTTTTGTCAAATTAGTCCTTGGTCAAACTTTGGGCAATGCGTGTGCTATAAAATCAGACGAAATAACGTTAATTTCATAAGTCTCATTTGGCATAGCTTTTCAGAAAAGTGTTTCTATTTTTTTTTTTTCAGTTTTTTCAATTTTGAAAAGTATTTTTGAAAAAACAGGATGCTTTTTCAAAAAATAGGATTGAAAAAAAACAGTTTCAAAAAAAATTAATCAATTAAATAAAAAATTCAAAAAGTATTTTTTTAGCCTACAGGCTAATAAGAGTAATCAATTAAATTTAAGTTTTAGAGGTATGAATGAAAATTATTTTTGATTTTGTGTAATGATTGAATATTTTAATGAAATGATGATATTTTATTGATCATTATATACATCTTTATTTAGTATTAAAAATTAAATTTCAGGAATAAAACAAAAATTAAACAATCAAATGAATATAAGAATTACAAAATCCAAAATATATTTCATTAATATCTATAAATAACATTCAAATATGGGCAAATTAGAAAATCTAACAAGGGGCGATAAAAAATTAAAACCTAACTTATAATCACATAAATTAGTACCATGTTATATTTAATTTTTATCAATCATTAATATATTAATTAATTACATAATAGTTTTTAGAGACTAAATAGCACTTTTTGAATTTTTTTATTTAATTGATTATTTTTTTAATTTTTTTGAAATTGTTTTTTTCAATCCTATTTTTTGGAAAAACATCTATTCACCTATTTTTTCAAAACTGATTTTTTTTTTTTTTAGAAAAGCATTTTTCCTAAAAGTTATGCCAAACGAGACTTATAAAATTAACGTTATTTCGTCTGATTTTATAGCACATGCATTGCCTAAAGTTTGACCAATGTCTAATTTGACAAAAATTGCCAAGTATAAGGACTTTGATGACAAAAAAATGTGATTTTGTCCTAATTTGTCCCCAGGTGCCAAGTTTGAGGACTAATTTGGCCCTTTTTACCATTATACATCAGTTCTTTCTATTACATCTTCAACATTATAATCTAAAATAGTTAAAGGAAGTTGATCGTCGATAGGGTCAACTAATGAGGAAGAAGGGGGGATTACAGAATCTTCGTCTTCGTTTGGATAAATCTCCCCCACAAAGTCAAAATCTTGCTCAGGATATTTACTTCGGATAGCCGATAAAACATTTTCCTGGTAGGAAAGAAACTTGTTTGCCATCGCCTCCTCATACTTCTCCTTTGCAAGCTTCTCCTTCTCCTCTTCCTCCTTCAAATGACGAACCTCCTCCTGACTCACATCAAGTTCAGAGCGCAGTATAGAGATTCTCCCCAGGAGCTCAGCCTCTATATCTTTATTTTTAATCTTCATATCTTTGCACTTATTCTGCTCTAAATTAAGAGAAGCCTGGAGTTTGGCAACCTTTGAAGCATGCTCAGTCTCCAGTTTCTCCCTAAGTCAAGCCCACTCCGATCGTAGATCATCCTTTTGAGACCGCATCCGCTGGCAAAGATCAAAAATAACATTTGTGGCCTACAATGCACAAAATATATATGATGAGAAAAATTGTTCAAAAAAAAAAAGGCCTGGTAAAAAGACAAAGTAGTCACACACCTCAAAAATGTACCCATAAGCAGATCTTGCAAGCTGGGCATTAGTAAAATTGGTCATACTTTAACCATCAGCTGTTAAATGGATTGCCCTCATTATATTGATGGCTACGGTTGGATCATGAACGAAAGCCCCTTAGCCATATTTATCTTCAACAGACTTAGCGAACATGGTTAGTTCGTCAAGACTCATATCCTCCACCGTTGGGCGAAGTCGTTTCATTGATCGCCTAGAAGGACCCTCAGAAGAAACCCTTTTTTGAGCACCAGCAGAAGTTGCAGAAACTGGAGGGTCGCCTATAGAGGAAACTGGAGGATCACTGGCAGTAATGTTTGTTACAAGAGGAGGCGGAGGAAGAATAGTCTTTTTCGCCGGAGAAGATTACCTAGTGGAAGCAGACTTGGCGAGTTTCTTTTCCTTCATCCATTGAGCTAAAGATTTTATCTCTACAAAATATAAAAGAGTAAAGAAACAAGATCAGTACAAAGTTCATAAAAAAAGGCACAGTAGAAAGATTGGTCAACGGAGAATACCAGCGGAGGAAGGGGTAGAAGCTTTAGATCGCGATCTTTTCTTCGGGCCAAAAGAATCCCCAAAAAAAAATGATCATAAATAAGATCAGTAAAATAAATATGGCTTAATTTTGAAAAAACTTCTATGTGTTTCTCCTCTTCAAAAGATAGAGATTGGAGACCACCAGGAGAAGACAAAAGGGGGCTAACTACCCAAGCATTAGGAAGATCGCCCCATCCTTGCTCATGGGAAATAATAAAGAATTTGTGTTTCCAGTTTTTGAGAGAAGAGGGCAAAGTAAAAAATTTTCTATCACTTTGGAGGTTGAAATGATCAAACCCCTTTCTCGCCACAAGGCGATACAGCTCCCTCACCTCCTGGCTAGTAATGTCGAACCCATGTACCTTCCCCAAAATCCTAATACCAATTAATATTTTCCAAGAATTAGGATGAAGTTGGCAGATCGGGATATTATATTTCCGAAGCACATCAGTATATAGACGAGGCAAAGGGAATTGGAGACC
This sequence comes from Vernicia montana, assembly GCA_949750685.1. Classification (NCBI taxonomy): domain Eukaryota; kingdom Viridiplantae; phylum Streptophyta; class Magnoliopsida; order Malpighiales; family Euphorbiaceae; genus Vernicia; species Vernicia montana. Next base: position 28,544 of record CATKHJ010261595.1, read on the forward strand.
ATATTCTAGATCCTTCAGGTAGATCATCCTATCCAGATCGCATAATTTCTAATCAATAAATGTCCTCGGTTCGGGTAAATGAAGTTTAAAGGCATCAGGAATATCGTATAAAGCCCTAATTTTCGAAAGGCGATCTATGGTTAATTCACAAGGAATGTGAACCCCCTTCTTGGGTTCAAAAGTTGGGAGTTTTGAGGGATTAACAAACACAGCGGTAGCTGAACTAGTAGATTCGGGTACACTCATAGATTTGGGGGGTGGGTGTATGTATACGGTATCAACTCGAGGAGAAGGAGATCAATCCAAAACGGTACCCTCACTATCAACATGATTACCAGATAGGTGGTCATTCTGGCTATCTTCAAGGTGACTCATTTTAAAATAAATAAAATCAGAGAGGTAAGAAGTCACTTACTGATTAAATAGCAGAATAAGAAAATGGCGAACTGGGCAGATCAAACAGCTAAGAAGTCACTAGAAAACTTAAAGAATCTTCAGAAAAAGAGAAGATCAAGAGAAAATTACAGAAAAAGAAAAAGCAAAAGGAAAAGGAAACTATAAGGAAGAAAAGAGAGGTAAAATGACAGTGACGGCAAGCAAAAGTAAAAAATCAAAAGCAAAGCCAAAAACCCTACTTATAAGGTAGAGTACAGAAACTGAAGGGTTTAGGAAACCTTGATGATTTGACACGGGGCAAAAAGGCATGGACACGACTCTCTCCTCGAGAAATAAAATTATTACGAAGTGACGGAAATGACGGCGTAATAAATATTTACATAGGGAACCAAACCGTCAACGAAGATCGCCAATGCCTGGATCTCCTTAAGATAAAAATCACCCTAAAACGGAATATATTCGAGCCTTTAACTCGAAAACTGGTGAGGGGAGATGTGTTACACACCAATATAAAATGACCACCCTAGGCAAGCTAGGAACTCGCCTAGATAGTCCATATCCGACTCTAAAGCTAGAGTCGATCTATGCAGATAAAACAAAAAGAAAATAATTCAACTCCTAGAAGGATTCGGCACCTTAGACACACCTCTATAAATAGTGTCATTCTCTCCATTAAATGGATAACGCAATTCTAAACACTTCTCTATAACTAAGAGCTCATTGATCTCCATTTTTTCTGACTTAAGCATTAGAGTGGTCCCCAGGCACATCGTCTGGACCCTTTAACCTGTTGTCTTGCAAGTATTGAAGATCATCTTAAATGTGTACTAGAGATCGGAGTTATTTCTAAGCACATCAGGTATTACCATATATAAAAATAAATATTGATTATTTAGTCTTACTCGTTCTAATGTTATTTGTTAAATATGGAATACATTATATTCGATTTGAATTTTTAACCATTATAAGTTTATAACTATAAACAGGTTGAAAACTTCTGAATTTTAATAGGGTCTTAACCTAGAAATTCTTTTAATAACCCAAGCTAATAATAAATATATTTACTTTTCCTCACTTTCAAGGACAATCTTATATTATGCTGACCGAATATATTTTATAAGACATTTGGCAAAAAAGAATATATTTTATAAGACAAGCGGACACAAGAGACCTGAATTGGGCTGAAGCTCAGGTCAGTTCCCACTTGTCTCCTTGTAATTAATTCTATATATATATATATATATATTATTATCTTATTAGTCTAATTTTTTTTTATATATATATTTTCACCTGTAAATTATTTTATTTCATATTTACTCTTATCACATCCCATTTTGAGAGATGCGACGATTTTAGGACATGAGTAGTATAAGGGCACCAATCATCCGCAGTGTGATAACCTGAATTTGTATTTATTTTAAGAAATCTTATTTTGTACGGAAATATAATAATTTAATTGGATGTACTACATTGGTTTTTAAAATTTTCATATTTATTTAAAATTATGGATTATTATGATTTTGAAATATTATTTAATTATAATTTTATATTAATTTAAATTGTTATTTTAATTTAAAGAATTATTTTCAAAATTTAAGAAAATATTAATTTTAAATTTTGTTATTTAAAGTTAAAGTTGTTGTTATTATTATTATTAAAAAAAAGTTTATATATATATATATATATATATGTTTCATCTAATTGGTCCATCAAAAGGAAGGGACATATCAGGGAAAGGGGGAGAGAAAGAGAGAGAGAGAGAGAATTGTGGTATCAGACCACCACTTTTGGCTGGCAGTGAGTAGCATTGCCACCACCAACGGATAGCTCGTCCTCTGGCCATTCCAGATGAAGCAACTGCAGCGGGAAACAGCCATGGACGGCGGCGCACGCTCCATTCAAAGTTTTTTCGGCGAAGGGAACTTGCAACGGCGAAACTGGTCCCATTCTTCTCCTTTTGTTGAGGGCTTTCTATTGGTACCTATCTTGCCCCCTGAGACTCGCTGGAAGAGCATATAAAAAATTTGACCACCAAAGCTTTCCGATCGTTTTCCAACGAAACGACAGCGAGTGAGGATACACCGACATCACCGTTGGATTTCTGACGAAGAGATGAATCAAGTGGTATAACTTTCGAGCTCTAGAAACACCGTCGACGATGGCAAGTTGCCGGCCAGTCAACGGTGAGTGGACCCCACGAGTCGCCAATGATCCAAAAGTTCCACTGGGCTACATTTCACGCGTACATTGTGATTCTGAAGTTAGTTTGCTAGAATTCGACTCTGATAAGCCTAAAACACTATTTTATTAATTTATTTCAGTATTTTAAATGCCCGAAAAATGATTATTTTGCATGTATTCATATGTATTCAGGTTTAAATTAATAATTTGAATTGATTATGAGATTTTATGAATTTGTTTGAGTTGAATTTGTATTGTTCATAATTTTCTTTTAATTATATAGTTAATTGTTAATAAGTGAGATTAATTAAAATAATTATATATTTATAAGTTAAATTTATGTTCTTTGAATTAATTAATGAATTGGAGATTAATATAAATTTCTATGAATTTTATATTATGAATAGATTTAATTTATTTTTAAATATTATGTAGTTCTTTGAATAGTAATTTTTATGAATTTATTTATATGAGTTTTATATATTGTTTTAATTTAAATTTGAAATGATATATTAAATAATTTTAAGTTATAAATGTTTCCTTTGCATAAGGATGTGAATTTTAGTATTCGAGTTGTTAAATTCGTGTAAATGATTTTAAAGAAACTAAATTGATATTAAAAGGTTTGTAATTATGTATATATAATTCTTTTAATAGTTTTAATTGTCAATTACCTTTTCAAATAAAATGATCTTTTAAGTAAATTATTTTTAATATTATTATAAATATATTAATAATAATCTTCTTTATATATGCTTGAGTTGATGAATTGAGTTTGATTTTGATGATGTATTCTGATTGAGTTACGTATGATTGTTGAGCTAAGATTATTGTAATGTTTGTTGAGTTTGGAGACCCAAAATGGGATTGTTGAAATGTTGATTGGTGGTTATGAGCCGTGATGACAATTTAGAAGTGTTTATTTCTTTTGTTTTAGCGAGGTTAAGTTTTAGTTGGGGAGACTCTATCGAAATTCCTACAAAATCCTTGGAGTTGTCGTGTTAGCGTTAATAGTTATAGTTCAAGTTATCTCTATTATGATAATCTCGTATGTTATACAGTATTGGTGTTTCAGGTGTCTTCTTAGCTACGAGATGTCGTACTCCGAGAAGAGCTAGTTTGACATTCGTAAAGTTTGTAAGTTATGTAACTTAATATAACATTCTATTTCTTTATTTATTTAATATTACATTTGTTTGTATACTATATATATATATATATATATATATATATATATATATATATATGCATTATGAATATAAGTTATGCATTTTGGCATATGTATGTGATTTTTTTGTTGTATTTTTGCTGCATATTACTTTTATTTGTTCGAATGGGGTTAGGATGAAATAAGACCACACATGATTGTGATTGTGATTATGATTATGATATGATGATTATGGTTTGATGAGCTATGACTGGTGTATGACGGCTTGGGAGCTTGCTCATTGCCCAGAGCTGCTGCTAGTTGGGTCGGTGCTGCATGGCGTAGGCCATAGACAGCTGGGACCCTATGTATTGGATATTAAAAGACAATATTTGGATTAAGAGAACTAGATAAGGGGTTGGCTCCCCAGTTTGAGGTTTAGTGTGATTTCTATTGACTAATTTATATTCTTGATTGATTATGTAATTGTTTGTTTGATTGACGTTATGCATTAGCATTTCTGATTTTCAAATGGTATATTATATTGATAACTCTATATCTCATTGAGTCGAACGCTCATTCCTATTCAATATTTTTCCTAGGATTGCAGGTTGAGCTCATAAAGTAATTATAATTGAGTTATTCCTATCTTTCATCATTCGGCAATGAAGTTTATTTTATTATTCAATTATGTAATTATTTCATATTGTACTGTATTATAAAACTCTAGAACTCCGCATTATTATTTTCTTTTATTTGAAATTCTATTTTTATTCATCAGTTGTTTAGTTTCTTTTGAACTTGATGAGTTGTTTTGTTAAGTAAGAACCTGATGATGAGAATATTATTATGATTGATGTTTAGCCCTGAGTGACACTGATTTTGATGTTTGGTTGGTTCTGCTTAACATGTAGGCCCATAGCCCCTGTTCTATGACGGTTACAACTGTTACATTGATTGTTTTGTTGTTTAGCGTGTAATCAAGCTTACTACGGGTTCTGAAAGCCTTTTGCTTTTTTATTTCCTAGTACCGGTCATGTGCCTTTAGGTTCAAGTCGTGACACGTAGAACCCATAAACAATACATTCCATATAGTATTATTGCAACTAAACATATAATCTCATACTCAAGATCTCTGTCACATCCCACTTTCAGGATGGGACGGTCCTAAAGCATGGGTAGGCCTAAAGCTACCGAAAACCCGTAGAACCCGATCACATTAAGAAACCAATACAATTTCGGCAGCAAGCCGGCAGTACACATAACACTACTCAGGATCCAAAACCTGCAAGTCAAATTACACTTCTAATAATTTTCCTCCCTTATATCCTCAACTTCACAACCAATACAAATTCTCCCAATATTTTTCTCACATATTAATATTTATTTTCAAGGTCAATTTCACAATTTAATAATTAACTGCACTTTCATATGAAACACTAACATTAAGTTATTTACTAGCATCATTATACACATCAGATAATTTACGATTCTTAGGTACCATGGAGCATTTAGATATCACACTAATTTTATTTACATATGTTTCCTTAC
>CATKHJ010261706.1:0-15959 GCA_949750685.1 Vernicia montana
TATATAGAAATCAAGCAGAGGCTTCCTTGCAAGCATGCTTCATGTAAGCAACAATCCTCCTTGCAGGCATGCTTTATTTAGGATGAGCAGAGGCTTCCTTGCAAGCATACTCTAAGCAGTGGTCCCCTTGCGGACATGCTCCATGAAGCGGATCAGACTTCATGACTAGGAATGATACCCTTCCTAGCTAGGGTTCGGATATTATACCTTATCCATAGGTACAATGTGCACAATGTCTGATGTTTGCCCCACATCAGTTTGGGGGATTTCTATTTCATGGTTCATATACATATATCATAATGGACAGCAATTGACTAGGTTTCATACATATAATATACTAATTTGAAATGAGGTTCACAATAATTCACAATGGCTTTCATGAAAGGATTGAACAACATATGGTCATGAGACTTTCATGGAATGTAGGTAAAAGCATAACAGTGTATTAATTACTCACCTTAGCCAAAAAGAATCTCTATAATCTATAAAGATATTCCACAATCACATCAACTCCTCATAATCCTCGCAATTTCCTCTAGGATGAGCTATTAACACATAAACACCCAAATATTAGAAAATATATCAATTAATGCTACTAATCACCATATACCTGTTAGACACATGATTCCTAATCATATCCCCTTCCCAAAGCATAGACTAACAACAATGGAGAAGAAGAATTTCAAAGAAACCCGATGCCCTAACTCACCTCGTCTTAAATGCTCTGACAATGGATGAAGAGTTGATTGGTTGAAATCCTAGATCCTTTGGTTGGAGCAATTAATAAAGCCTTCAAGCTTTTGATGTGAGTGGGTGAGGAATTCTTGAGAGAAAAATAGGTTGGAAGCTCTGAAATTTCGAATAAAATGATTTTGGGACTCTTGATTCCTTTTAAAGTCGCGGTCACTGTTCACTTAAATCCAATTTGTCCTATTCAGGCAGCAGCATTGCGTACCGAGTCGTTCCCACTGCTACAGTCATGACCTTAACTCGGCACGCTACATAGGTCGAAGACCGAAGGCGAAGACCGAAGGTCGAAGACTGATGTCGAAGACCGAAGTCGAAGACTGATGGTCGAAGGCCGAAGTCGAAGATCGAAGTAGAAGACTGATGGCAAAGGCCGAAGTCGAAGACTGATGGCGAAGACCAAAGTCGAAGACTGATGGCGAAGACCAAAGTCGAAGACTGATGGTCGAAGATCGAAATGTTACTGTTCACGCGACTGTTCATTCTTTCAACATTTCCAGGCAGTAGCGTTTACTACTCCTCTTATAACTTGCTCAAACACTTGAAACTCATTCAAATCATCAAACACTCATCAAATAACTCATAGCTTATAATAAAAAATACTAGATTTACATCTAATAATACATATAGCGAATCAAATGAACACGTATATGAACTTGGGGTATTACAATTTTAGAGCCCTACAACCCATTTTCTCTCAATGTATTACCGAACCAATCATATTAAATGCTAAGAAATTCATTTATTGCTTCAATTAAAGGATCTAGGGTTGCAAGAGTTCATCCATTGTTGAAGCATTTATTGAAAAAGTGAGTTAGGGTTTTGGTTTTCTTTTGAGTTTCTTCTTCCTCATTGTTATATTTCATGCTTGGGGAGGGATTAGAACTAGAAATCATGAGACTAGCATGTGTATGGTGAGTTTAAGAGCATAGGTTATGTGTATTGTTAATTTATATATGTTTGTATGTTTAGTTCCTCCTAGAAGGTTGGATGATAATCATAAGGATCATGAGGATTTGATGTGATTGAGGATTTCCATTGAATATAGAGCATTCTTTTGATTAAGGTAAGTAGAAAATATACTACTATTCTTATATTTGAATTCCTAAGGCTTAATGCCTGTTTTCTTGTATAAGCCACTATGAGAAAAGTATGAGAATTGTTGTTGAACCATAATGTTTCATTAAATTTTATAAATTCTTAAATAGCCATTTGCTAATTATTATTTGTATGAGAACCATTTGAACCATATGAGTTATTTGATTATGAGAACTTTGAATATTCTATCTATATGTTGATACTCTTAATGATATAGAAATCCCCTACTAATGTGAGTTAATCATTAGATTTTGTGCACATTATAACCCAATGGATATGGTATAATATCCTACCCCTATCTAGGAAGGGTAAATTGTCCTAGACATGAAATCTGATCCATTTTATGTATTTACGAAGAAGAGTATGTTAATTATACCTCTACTCTTATTACGAGGAAGAGTATGTCAAACCGGCCTCTATTCTTTATTATGAGGGGAATATGCTAATAAAGTGCTTTTATTCATAATATGTTACGAGTTGATTTCTATATCCATCTATTTATGAGTTATGATTTATTCATGAACTATATACATGCTTATTCTTGTACATTACGAGTTATTGATTCTTATGAGATATATGAAACTCATTTGTTATATTGTAATCCATTTGGTAAGATATGAACCCTACTATCCTTGTGAGCTAGCCTTGAGTTACCTAGGCTCACAAGTATAGTAGTATATTCTTTACTCACTGTTTTATCTCATTAGTGATTCTATTTTTCAGGAGATTAGAAGTTCATCAACTCGGTTCTTCAGGCATTTTCCTCCCTAAAGAACCATCTTGATAAATGTAATTTCTCCCTTGTTTGTTAGTAATTAAAGTATATTAGTGCTTCATGTGTGTAAGAGAGAGAGATATTCTTTTGGCCTTAATGGTAATTATGGATAATTTATATACATCGTTTTATGAGAATTATGAGATGTATGAGATTATAAGCAAGTGTATGTCATGTGATGTAATGTGTTAAATGCTAGTATGCATATGAGTTCAGGTTCTGATCTTAGGAAGTGTATGTATTAGTAGCTATGTTTCCATTAGATTTATATGTGATGAGAGGGGTTCTACGGGTTTTCGGTGACCTTATGCCAACCCATGCCCTATGACCGTCACAATTGTGGAGTTGGGCTGTGACAAAGATGATGGTAGTTTCTATGCTTGTAAGACAGTCCATCTCCCATCGCAGTTTGATGTGAAGGAAGCTGAAGCATTGGCTGTGGGGGAGGCTATCTCTTGGGCAATTGAACTTGGTCTTTTCAACGTTGATTTTGAAACAAATGCTCTTGTGGTTAGCCATGCAATTAATAATAAAGTTGATAGTTTGACAGAATTTGGTAGTTTGATTGATGATTGTATTAGACTTAGAGATATGGGAAATTTCTATATTCATCATGTAAAGAGGCAAGTTAATGGTCTAGCGCATAGTTTAGCTAAGCTGGCTCGTTACAACGCTAGTCTCTATATTTCTTTTGTACCTCCTCTTGCGATTCAAGAGGAGTTGATGGCTGACCTTCTTGATTCTTAATAAAACCACCTTTTATTATCAAAAAAATACTTAATAAATATTAAATCCAATAAAATTAACCTAATATTTTATTAAAAAAAACATTAATTATGGTCAATACATAGCAACTATATATTTTCAAGTAATTTTGATAAGACACCAACAATATATCATGATACAAAAGTGCATATATAATATATAGTAATTAATTTGTGTTTTATTCAACTAATAAGTTTAATTAACTTGTTAACATGTTCATCAAAAAAAAAAATTATCATCTGTTCAATGGCAGAAAAATCTACAAGTCCATTTAGCAAATAATATTATAATCGTAAACATTATTGGAAATCACAAACCTTCATATATACTCTTAGAAAATTTAAATATAATTAAAACTTTTGACCATCTAATAAAAATAGAGAATTGATTATAAAAAAAAAAATTTCACAATGAAAGAAAATTTTGATTACAAAAAAAAAATCACCTTTTATAATACAAACATATGATTTTTTGCCATTTATTAAAATTTGACACATGCATCTTTTATAATCTTATATGCATAGTCAAATCAAAATATTTGAGTATAAATAGCTAAATATTAAATGCGTAATAAAAATTTAAAAATTCAAAAAAAAAGTCGTCTTTTTTTATTAAAATTAGACGATTTTCTTTCATACATACTAAAAAATTCATATTCTTTTAATAAAAAAGATGACTTTTAGCAATTATATTTCATACTCCACTGGTTTAACCCAAAATAATAATTAACATTTGAATAATATAAATTAGATCATTTTATACTCTTATATGCAAAGTCAAAAGATATTTAAGTATTTAAGGTATAAAAAAATTTAGAATTTAAAATAAAGTCATCTATCTTATTAAAATCAGACGACTTTTTTTCATACATACTGAAAAAAAGTCATCTATTTTTAATAAAAAAGATGACTTTGGACAATTATGTTTCATATTTCACTAGTTTAACCTAAAATAATAATTAATATTTAAATAATATAAATCGGATCATTTTATACCCTTATATATATAGTCAAATTAAGATATTTGAGTATAAATAACTAAGAATTAAAGGTGTAAAAATAATTTAGAAATTAAAAGAAATTCGTCTTTTTTTATTTAAATCAGACAACTTTTTTTCATATATAATGAAAAAAGTCATATATTTTTAATAAAAAAGATGATTTTTGACAATTATATATTATACTTCATTAGTTTAACCTAAAATAATAATTAACATTTGAATAATATTAATCGAATCATTTTATACCCTTATATGCATAGTCAAATCAAGATATTTGAATATAATGAACTAAGTATTAAAGGTGTAAGAAAAATTTGAGAATTCAAAAGAAAGTCGCCTTTTTTTTTATTAAAATCAGATAACTTTCTTTCATACATACTGAAAAAAAATCATATGTTTTTAATAAAAAAGATGACTTTGTCAAAAGAAAATTATTTTTTTATTAAAATCAAACGACTTTCTTCCATATATACTGAAAAAATGTCATCTATTTTTAATAAAAAAATATGATTCTTGGCAATTATATTTCACATTCTATTAGTTTAATTCAAAATAATAATTAACATTTGAATAATATAAATCAGATCATTTTATATCCTTATATGCATATTTAAATCAAGATATTTGAATATAAAGAATTAAGTATTAAAGGTGTAAAAAAAATTTAAGAATTCAAAAGAAAGTCATCTTTTTCATTAAAATCAGGCGACTTTTTTTCATACATACAGAAGAAAAAAAAAAAAAAAAAAAGGTCATATATTTTTAATAAAAAAGATGACTTTTGAGAATTATGTCTCATACTCCACTAATTTAACCCAAAATGATAATTAACATTTGAATAATATAAATCAAATCTTTATATTGTATTCCTTGGTAATATAATAAAAGTTGGTATTTTATTTTTAAAAAAAAGGACAAAATATGAGGAAAAGATAAAATTGTAATAATAATTATGAGCAATCATTTATGTTTTCTTATATCAATTTGAAAATTTTTTATTTTTTTTACTGCGAAATGATTTAAATTGTGTATTCATCAAATTACATTTTTTTGAAAATTACATGTTAGTAAGAGTCAATAGAAATTTTGTTGGTTAACATCTTAATCATACTTAAAATTTCAATTATCGATTAATTGAATTAGTATTCACTATTTCACTATATAATCAAATATATAAGCCAAAAATATTATTTTATTAGCTAGTGCTAGATTCAACTTGACTAAATTTTAATTGAAATTAGTTAAAATTGATTTCATAAATTCTTTTTACTTTTTTATTATTATTTAGAATTTATAGATACAAATTAATTTTATTAAATTTTATGATGTTTATTTATAAATAATTAAATACATAAATTTTATATTTTATATAAAAAGATCGTTTTTTGAAATTTTATCTAATTAATTATATTTTTTTTGTTATATTTAAAACAATCCTATCAAATTTGATGGAATTTACAAGTAAATTATAAGGAAAAATTATTTTGAGACTTCTAAACTTATTATTTTTTTTTATTTATTGCAATATCCCAAAATTTTATAAATTTTATAATTCATATTTTTATAAAAATATATATTTATTCGGTTTTATTGAATATTTATAATTTAAAATGATATATGTATTTATATAATTCTAATTCTATTTTATTTTTATATTTAGAAAATAAAAATGATGTATGTAATTAAGGTAAAATATATTTTCTTTTTACAAAAATTAATTAAATAAAAATATTTATTTGGTTAGTAATAAATTTTCTTTAAAATAAAGAATTATTTTAAAATAAAATGATAATTAATTGTGTAAAAATATATATATAAAATGTGTAAATATTAAAGCTCAAACCTGTAACCTAAGAGATATTAAACTAATTGTTAACCAATAAGTCTAAGTGGTTTTATTGATATTTTGTTATGTATTATGATATAAAAGATATTTTTTATTATATTTTAAATTAATTGTTATTTATTTTTAATAAAAAAATATTTATAAATAAACTGATTGGTTCACTTTTAAATTAACCAATTAGTTGTTGCTAGTATTGGATTTGAAGGGGACAAGGAGAGAGGAGAGAGAGGTAAGGACAACAAAAACTTCTACCAGGTAAAAAGCCACCTTCCGGTCACCGGAATTAGACATGCGTTGCACCAGAGGAAAGCTACGCTGCCGATCTGTCCAACGACACGAGTCTCACCGTCAACCACCACCAGAATCTGCCGCACGTGCAATTTGACTTCACCACCGGCGAGATCTTTTGAGTTTGATTCTAGCGACTTTTCGGCCTCTTTTTCCGGCGATTCTGATACAGTTGGATTCATTATCTTTCAAGTTTTCATTTGATATATCATTTGCTTATTTTTTTTTTACTAACTTAAAAAATTTATTAGGTAACAAGTAAAACAATTAAAATTTAGTTACAAGTTTATTAGGTAATCAGTCACTTCAATTAATGGTTAAAATTTAAAGTTAATAATCTGATGGTCATAAATCACAGAGACATCTATGCATTAGGAGTACTATAGAAGGCCTCATAGACATAATATTGTTATCAAAATATTTAGTAAAACGGAAAATATTTGCAAGAGTTTGATTTTCTATTTTTATTTGGTATTTTTTAAATATGTCTCTCTCTATATATATATATATGTCTAAAAATAGTTATTTTAATTGTGGGTATGATTGTAAATAAATTTATTAATTTAAAATATAATAACTTATTTTCAAAAAATAAAATAAAATTATAAAAAATCGAAACATTGAGAGTATTTCAAGGTAATTGGCCTACTATCTATGCAATTCCTCAAGAAAGTATTGGATGAAGTTATCTAATAATTAAGGTACCTTTCAAGATCAAAACAATATGTAGACCTTATCCATAGATCTTAATTACTCTTATCTTTAACATGGTCCATATATTCCATCTCAATTGGTTTTCAAATTAATCCATATATATCAATCTCAATAAATAAATAAAATAATCCATATATATGACCTTGCATGTACTCTTCTTTTCACACATGTTTAATAATTTAAAGAATCAAAAAGTTTTTGATTTAACAATATTGAAACTCTCTTCAAAATTGAGGTATCTGAATTCAAATTTTGATAAAAAAAAATTATACAGAAAAAATTAGTAATTATTTATTTTTACTATTCAAAGTGCAATATATTTTTCTATAGCACTTGCTTTTAGTGAATCCAATTTAGCTACCAAAACTATATTTTTAAAAGAAAACAAAAATGCTGAAAAAGAAAAAGAGTGAGGCTATTAGGCAGACAGGTGGGGTGACTTTTGCTTACAAATTAAGTTTATCCAATTAATTATTGCTCTGATTTTGAAATGAGAGGAACAATTAATGGCTGTAATATATGAACTTCAAGTACAGTTTTGTGATTCTGTTCATCTAATAAGGTATATAACTATATATCTTAATTAATTAGTAGGGTTCTTTACATAATAACTAGAGCATTAAGAAATATTCTTTTTAATGAAATTATTAGGAAATGTTCCTCTAGTATTATAAATTGGTGACTGTTTTTCTAGATTAAAATTTTTAAAAAATGAAACAAAAAGAAACTTAATCATGATTTAATTAAAAATTAAATCATCAAAATTGTAATATAAGACAAACTTATATGCCACTATTTAATTCAAATATTTTTTGTTGTAATTAAATAGCATCAAGAGTTATAAAATGTTGGATCATGCGGAAGAGTGAAAAACTACGTGAAAAAATTAGTCATTTTTTTCTTGGGCTACGTCCATGACTAACGATCAAATAATTCATTATTATAATATGAATATTATATATACATAGGTTTTATGTAAAAAATAAAAATACCAAAAACCTATATATGAGTAGTTATAAGAGATATCACAAAGATTTTGCTTTTCAATCTTTTTCGCCTCATCTCTTCAATCTTCAAGAGTATATTATCAATACCCGCTCCACAATGATTTTCCTTTCTCCTTGAAGGATCTTTTATTTATGATTGTGTGACCCTCTCTCCTTGAAGGGGTGGGCTAAAACAATCTAATTTATTGAGTTTACTTACCATTTATAGAGAGAAAACTTGCTTACCAAATAAAACCAAATAAAAAATCTAATAAGAATTATATACAAAATAGAAGTTCTTTTTCAATTAGAAATTTGAGATATAATCCCAATAATACATAATTAGCTTTACTACATGTATCATATTAATTAATTAAATTTGCCTTTTTCTTTTGATTAAAAGTAAGATCATGATAGCGTCAGTATAATTTGACACAAAATTAAAACCCTAATTGATATGGTGGAAACATATATAAATTAATTATTATATAGTCTTAGCTGAGTCATCAAATAGGTCAATTAGTCAAGTCAAGGTGTATATAAGTCTTTTTATTTTTCTCTCTCTTAGTTGTAATAAACTGAACACACTTTACTCTTTAACTTGTAATTTGAAAACCCTAAATTTCTTCTTCTTAGTTTTCTCTCATAGTATCAAAGCAGCGATCAGGCCGTTAGTGATTATTTCCTTTTTCGCTTGAAATTCCGATAATACCTAGTCGGTGACTAGCATTTTACTCTAATTGATTGGATCTTCGGTTAAGATTTTAAGGCAATGGAGCAAAATCAAACTGAAGCGACAAATGTTGAAGGAGAAAGAAGAACCATCAATATTCACAATTCTGGAGATCCACTATAGTTGCAAAATTCCAATCATCTAGGAATGTCTCTGGTAAGCGCTTCATTAACTGGTAGCCATTATCTTGCATGGAGTAGACCGATGAAAATCACATTGGAAGCTAAACTCAAATTAAGGTTTGTAACCGGGAAATATGTAATGCCAGAAGAAAATTATAATGAATTTGAACAGTGGCAAAAGATGGATTACGTGGTAACATCATGGATCATCAATTCCATTTCTAAAGAATTGGCTGAGTCTTTTATCTACGCTAGTAGTGCAAAGGAACTCTGGGAAGAATTGGACGAGAGGTTTGGGGAGAGAAATGGGCCTCTTTTGTACCAAGTACAAAGAGAAATTACTTCAATTTCTCAAGGTACTATGTTTGTTGTGTTATATTACACTAAGATGAAGAAGTTATGGGATGAATTGGTATGTTTAATGCCAATTCTTGTATGTACTTGTGGAGTAGCTAGGAATGTTTTAGATTTTAACTGTCTGAACATATTAATGCAGTTTCTTATGGGCCTCAATGATAACTATGATCATGTGAGGAATCAAATACTGCTTATGGAGCCACTACCAAGTGTAAATAGGGCTTACTCTATGGTACTTAGAGTAGAGAAACAAAGGGAAATACACTCATTTACTAATGAGTTTACAGAAGGTAGTGCATTACTTGTTAAGAATTATGACAGTAGAAAGGATGGTCAAAAAGGAGGAAATTTGAGGAAGAAAGAAAAGTCTGAAAGGTACTGTGATCACTGTAACATCAATGGTCACTTAAGGAAAACTTGTTTCAAATTACATGGTCATCTTGAATGGTATGAAGAGTTAAGGAAACAAAAGGGTTATGAAGACTCAAATAAGCAAAAGAACAAACCTCCAACAAGAATGGCAACACAAGTAATAGAAATTGAAGTTGAGGATCTTAACTCAAGGAAGGAGCTCACCAAGATGAATGAATGGTCCTCTACCTTGTCTAATACAGTACAAAGAGAAGTTCAGAAGTACTTAAAAGGAAAGGGAGTGACAAATGGAGGATATGTGAATTACACCAACTATGCAAGTATGGTCCACACCCTTAGCTCTTAATTGTTTTGATTGTGGGTTTGAAAGTATCTGGATCATAGATTCAGGTGCTACAAACCATATGTGTTTTGACTTGAATTTACTTACACAACCTCAAAAACCTACAACACTTAACACAATAAACTTACCTGACAAAAGTACCAAAATAGTTCAAAACATAGGCACTATTACACTCACATCTAAAATCACTTTGAGTAAAGTCTTATATGTCCCTACTTTCAAATTTAATTTGCTTTCAGTAAACAAACTTACACAAATAGCCAAGATCAAAATTATCTTATATGACACTCATTGCTCCTTCTAGGACCTCTTGACAAATGAAGTGTTAGCAATGGGAAAAGTCTATGATGGACTTTATATCTTAGATAGGAAATGCTTCTTTGTAGATACCATCCAGGAGTTTCAAATAAAGGTCTCTGCTGTAATTTCTATTGTTAAAGCAGAACCTTTGTCACTTTGTACAGCCACTTCAATCAATAAAGAAACTTATATTCCATATACTTTGTTGCATCAGAAGTTGGGACATGCATCTCATTCTAAAATTACACATTTACCTATTACTGATCCTACAAAATTTGACACTAAAATATGTCAAATTTGTCCCTTGGCAAAGCAACAAAGATTACCTTTTCATAAAAGCTCTATTCATAGCACTTAGTTATTTGAATTAATGCACATAGATCTCTGAGATCCTTACAAAACACCTACCACTAATGGTGCACACTATATTTTCACTATAATAGATGATTTTAGTGGGTCAATATGGACCTATTTACTCAAAAACAAAGCCCAAACACCATACTCCCTAAACCAATTCATATTAATAGTGCAAAACCAATTCAATGTTTATGTTAAGACCATTAGATCAGACAATGGAATTGAATTCCTCAGTTCTCAATGTCAAACCATATTACATCAGTATGGCATCATCCACTAGAAAGCTTGCCCCTACACTCCACAACATAATGGAGTTGTAGAAAGAAAACACATACACCTGTTACAAACAGCTAGGGCCCTCATGTTTCAATCCCATTTACCTAAACATTTTTGGGGAGATGCAATTCTTTGTGCAACTCATATCATAAATAGAATTCCCATGGCTTTACTCAATTGGAAAACTCCATATGAGCTTATTAATCACAAACCTCATGATTACCAAAATCTTGAAGTGCTTGGTTGCTTATGTTTTGTAACCAACACTATGCCACATAAAGATAAATTTGATCCAAGAGCTTTCAAATGCATTTTTTTAGGATATGTCCCTGGCCAAAAGGCCTATAAAGTCTATGACTTCACCAATAATCACACCTACATTTCTAGAGATGTTATATTTCATGAAATAATTTTTCCTTATCATAATCTTAATTCTGAATCCAATTCTGCCACACTTATGCCTTCCCATACACAACCCATACTTCCTTTACTCACAGATGATGCATTTGATACTCCTTTAGTACCTAACCCTACATCTTTACACATTACACTTAACCCTGCACCTTTACACATTACACCTGACCCTGCACCTTTTGTATCTGTTTCTTTTCCTTCTACTTCACAGCCCATCCCTAATACTAATTCTTCAGAACCACCTGCTAAACACAGTACTAGAACTAAAGTAAAGCCTCAATGGCTCAAAGATTTTATCTTCACTGTTCAGATAGACACATTTTCCACTAGTCCTTCTCAATCAAGCACCCCACATCATATATTTTTTTTTAAAATTTTTTTATTCCCCTTTTTATTCAAGAAAAATATTTTATAGTACATATTTTTTTTAAAAAAATAAAATGATAGAATAAGTTCTCAAAGATGCACCCAAACATCCTAACTAGGCTGACATCTTCTTAGCATCAAATATCATAAAACTCATCCAACTCTTTATTAAAAGAAGAAAATAATTACAAATTACAACCTGTGAGCCCTCACCTAAACACCCCTCCCCTCGCTCGGGAAAAATTTGATTTGTCTTAAGGAAAGGCAAGCAATTTTTAAGAGAGTTAAGGTACGAGTTTCGGTACTCACGATTGGAAGCGGCTACTACCTCAGAAAATTGATTTGATTTTTGAAAGAGATTCGGGAGTCGCCACCCTAATTTATTTAAATGAAAAAATTAAGGAAAAACCCAATTTGACTCCAATTTATTAATCTTTGATTAATTTACCCAATGATAAAGTCATTAGTCCTCGAACCAGATTGAGCTTGAGGACTAGGTTTTTGGTTTATAAATAATCTCAATTTGACTCTTAAATTTGATTTGACTTTGAAAATTGATTTCATGGATGACAAGTAATTAATGACGATTATAAAATGCATGATCATGGCATATTTATAGAATATATGAGAAAATAAAGAGCAAGTATTTAAAAATCCACAAGTAAAGGAGAGTATTTCCTCTAACCCTTATGGGTATTAGGAAAATCACAAAAATCGCTCCTTTACTCCAAAATAATTAATTTAACTAATACTATTAATTAAAATTTACAATGTACAATGGAAAAATAAAAAGGGGAGGGGATTGATTGGGATTTGGATTTGAAACTTGGATTTAAATTCCAAACTTGCCTACGTATCCCATTGAATGGGGATCAAAACCCATGTAGTTCATTCCACGGTGAGGTGGAGGGGTTTAAAGATCGGTTAGATTGGATTGGATTGATTTGGTTTGGGATTTGAGTAAGGATAAGGATTATACCTTCTTTTTGGGTTTGTGTGGTGGGAGAGTGGTTTTGCCGGAGCGGAGTTCCGTTTTGGAGAACGAGGTTGGTTTTAGAAAAAGATTAATTTGATGTTTTGGTTACTTAATTACCCAATTTTAATTAATTAAAAGGATTAATTAATTGAATTGAGTTGAAGATTAATTAATTAAAAGGAATTTGATTAATTAATTTTAATTAATTAGGATGATTAATTAAAATAAGTGTGGAAAAATAACTAGAGAGAGAGAGGAGCAAGTGGATAGCAATCAACAAGTGCTCAAGGGGTGTCCTGGAATGAGGGATGGAAGAGGGTATTTATAGGAAAAGACTAAAAGGGGCTGAAAAAGTGGGTTAAAGGAGGGGTAAAAAAAAGAATTTCAAAAAATAGAAGGACAGCCACGAGACACGCCAGCGGACGCACGTCAGAACCACGCGTGTCCGCAAGGACAGCTCGCGGATGGCTGGTAGACGCGCCAGGCTTTCTAGCGGACGTGTCAACTCCATGTTGACGTGTCTGACATGCGTCAGTGCGGACGCGCTAGACAACTCATGACGTCCGCAAGCCACGAGACTGTTTCGCGGATGCTCAGACACGTCCACGAGCCAGCTCAGGCTTCGGGCCTTTTCATCCTTCGAATCGACTTTCAGGATTTTTGAGGCTTTCGAGTCAGTTTTCAGGGTATTCTGAAGTCTGAAAAATTACCAGTCAGTGGCGGTGGGTCTGAAATTAGTTGTCGTTGTAGTATGATAACTAAAAGCCAATTTTTGCTCCGGGGGCGTTGCCCCCTTGACCCCTACCCGCTAATCGGCTAGTGGGACCGTCGTATCGGCTCTGCATAGCATATGAAATTTAGCATGTGTCAAGCTGCGGCAATATCTTAAGGGTGCAAAATTGAGGGTTCACATAACCAAGATGAACAAAACAAATCAACTACGCAAAAAATGATAATTGGGCATACCCATACCATCCTGTTCTACTAAATGATAAGAAAAAGAGGGAGGATAAAGCCACTAACAAGCAACGCTGGATCCTAAAGCTTTGGAAGCTAGAGCATCAGCCACTTTATTTCCTTCACGGTATACATGAGTCACAATAAAATGCATTTTACTAATATAGTCCAAACATTCCATCCATTATACTTGCCACCGCCATGGAACATCTGATGACTTTGAGAGGATAGAATGAACAATGTAAGTTGAGTCACTCTCAAGCCAAAGATATCTCCAAACCATTTTCCATACATGTTTGATTCCATGTATAATGGTTGCTAGTTCAGCCTCATAGGCATAGCAAACCTCAAGTGGTATAACATAACAACAATGAACGAAACCTCGAAATGTTCTAAACACCCCACCTACCCCTGCTACACCAGGCGCTTCTGCAACCGCTTCGTCAGTGTTAAGTTTCAACAAATCCTGAATTGGAGGGACTTAGTAAACCTCATGAATCTTTTGCGTCTTTCTCAAAATGGTCTTGACATTCAGCTTGCGCAAGAGCTACCAATCAGATATGAAGTTGTCCAATAACCCATCTTAAAGAGTTTTACTTCCTTTATGCATTTCCAAGTCAAGCAAAGAGTATTCGATATAGAGGGAACCATATCTTGGAAAGCACATTCATTTCTTGCTTTCCAAATCGCCCAAAAGCATGAAATAATTCCAGTAATCCAAAAATGTTTCACCTACGTGCTAAAATTATTTTCCCTAACTGATTGAAAGAGCTCAAAGGTGGTGCTATGACGAACCAGCTAAATGTCACGACCCGAATTTCGAGCCGCGATGATCCTAGGGCATAAGTAGGCATAAGGACACCGAAAACCCATATAAACCTTGCCATTCTATCCTCCATATCAATATCATGCATATCATCATGTACATGTCTCCCAAGATCTAAACCTGACAATCATGCTAATCCGTATTCATTAATATCATGCTTGATTCATAACTCATATATTCATCAATAGTCATATCTTAGGTCATCTTGCATATCACCTCATTCATAGATCAATGCCTTAAAGGCCAAAAGAATATTCATCCTATACATGTACCATGAATACACATATCTTTCATTACATTACCATGAAGCATCTAAAGGTTTACATCATCATTTTTACAAATCATAAGTATAAGGAAATGAGCTTTACATTAATCACTTAAGTTTCCGAAGACTGGAGAAGAATAACGCTTTGGAAACTGAAATGATAAACTATGGCTCACCTAAAAAATGGAATCACTAATGAGATAAAGCAGTGAGTAATGATTATACTACCATACTTGTGAGGCTTGGTGTTTCAAGGATGGCTCACAAAGAAAAGTTCATGGTTCATGCAATAAAAATAGTCCATGGCTTGTATAATAACAATAGTTCATAGCTTGTACAATAACAATAGTTCGTGGCTTGTACAATAATAATAGTTCATGGTTCATTCATCATGTACATATCATGTTTAGCATAAATAACAATAATTTGAATAGAGGTTCATATATCTTAACGTTTCCCATGATAAGTGGCATTTTGCTCAAAGGCATTACCCATAACTGAGACATAGTACATATTCAATCATGAACATGGGAGGTAGAGGCTCTTCTTAACGGAGCATACCCTTATTTCTTGTGCAAGATTGATCAGATCTCACGGCTAGGACACGTAGCCCTTCCTAGCTAGAGCTTGGATACTTTACTCTATCCAACGGAGTACATTGTGTACAATGCCTGATGTCTTGCCCCACGTCAGAGTTGGGGTTTTCTGCTTGGGTTCATGGTCATGGATATTTATACAAAAGAGATCATGAATCATGGGTCATAGTTATGCTTGGATTCTTAAGGGATTCATGTCATGGTCATACAATAATCATGGTCTTGGTTCATTCATAGTTCATGGAAACAATGAAATTGATATCACAAATAGGATATTTATCAATAATCAATAAACATTTGGTAGTTCATGAAAAATTAGGCAATAATGCCCCATGGTTTAAAACACAATCATAATAGTATAATTATCACTCACCTTAATCAATGCAATATCCAAAATAGCTTGCAATCAACTTCTATAGCAAGCAAATGTGATGGTCACATCCTACATCATCATCTCTTCTTGAATCTCTATGAGAATCT
>CATKHJ010261740.1:0-16599 GCA_949750685.1 Vernicia montana
TAGGCCGAAGAACATGCATCCAATAAATCCTAGTTTTCTTGCTTTTATTATCTTATGATTTCTCATGTTCAATCATGCATTTCATGCTCAAGATTCATCATTTAATCATGTTTAAGAAAATAAAATTTCTTTTTCTCAAAATCTTAAGTGGCCGAACCCTTGGAGAGAAGGAGAAGAAAAATATTTTTAAAACTCTAGCACCCAATCAACTCATTCACGTTTGAAATGAAAACTAGAGACAAGGTTTTGTAAATTTACCTTAAAAATTCCTTGAATCTTTGATGAGGAGCTTGACTTTCCGAAATATAGAAAGAAAAGAGGAGAAAGAATTTTGTTTGTGAGAAATGAATAAAAAATGATCATTTGGGGAATTAAAAGAAGCTTGAATTTTGAATGAATGGTTAAGATGAATTCCTTGTGATCCAAAGGCCCAAATTGATAGATTCATGGTAAAGTTGTCCTTAGAGATTTCAAAAGAAAATAGTGTTTGGTGTTGAAAATTGAGTATTTTTTTTTAATTAAAGAAAATCAAGATTTTTATAAGATAAGGAATTGAGTTTGTGGAATGTGGGACCTTTTTCCACTAACTCAATTTAAATTCAAATAAATGACAAATTAATAAATTTTTAACATAATTATTCTTTTAATTAATACATATGGCCGCCTCCCATTCACTTAATTATACACAGGCACACTTGGTTTAAATAATTTAATCTAATTTAATTTAATTAATTAATCAATTTTTTTATTATATTATTCACATAAATTTTACATTCTAGCAATCAAGTATATATTTTACTTACATTGAATTTTACTCGTAAATATAATAATTAATACAAGAAAGTTCATAATTTGCTCAACATAAGTAAGTGCACTATGAATCTATTTTTATTCTATTGGTCCAATTACTATTCAATTTCATTTCTAGATCTTCATAACTATCAGTTACGAGTTATGTGAACTTGGGGTATTACAGCTTTGTATGGAGGCATTCGGTTGCTGGAATAGTGATGCAAGGTGAAGAAGCCGATATGGAGGCAGCCGAGTGCCTGAATAGAGATACGAGCTGAAAAGCTCGGTATGAAGGCAGTCGCGTGCCTGAATAGAGATGCGAGCTGAAGAAGCTCGATATGGAGGTAGCCAAGTACCTAAATAGAGATGCGAGCTGAAGAAGTTTGATATGGAGGCAATCGGGTGCCTAAATAGAGATGCGAGCTGAGGAGCTCAGTATGAAGGCAGTTGGGTGCCTGAATAGTGATGCGAGCTGAAGAAGCTCACTACCTCCATAGAGATGCGAGCTAAAGAGCTCGGTATGGATGCAGCCGGGTGCCTGAACAATGATGCGAGTTGAAGAAGCTCGATATAGATGCAGCCGAATGCTTGAATAGAGATGCGAGCTAAGGAGCTCATTATGGAGGCAGCCGGTTGCCTGAATAGTGATGTGAGCTAAGGAGCTCATTATGGAGGCTATCGGTGCCTGAATAGAGATGCGAGCTGAGGACTTTGGTATGGAGGCAGTCGGGTGCCTGAATAGTGATGTGAGCTGAATAAGCTCGATATGGAGGCAGTCGAGTGCCTGAATAGAGATGTGAGCTGAAGAGCTCAATATGGAGGCAGCTAGGTGCCTGAATAAAGATGCGAGCTGAGGAGCTCGTTATGGAGGCAGCTGGATGCCTGAATAAAGATGCGAGCTGAAAAGCTCGGTATGGAGGCAATGTGATGATAGCAGTATATGCCCTAGGAGCCATATAATAGTTATGTAATAGTAGATATTAATTCCCATTGGCATGATAAATATATTCATTATGTGAAAAGGGTTTCATATTATTGACTATAGTCCTTAAGTATGTTGTAAGAGGATCTATTCTCAAGTGTTGATAATATGAGTAACAGATTGCTCTCAAAATAAATACTTTAATATGTTCATGGTCATAGGATTAATGACTAGACATCATTAAGTCCGGAAGACCATCACCTCTGTTTGTTTTCTATAATCAGTATGTGATACTTATGATTATAGAGGCAGTGAGTCGCATGCTACTTGACATGTGATGTCGATACAAACATGTGGATATTCATAGGATGAATAGTCAAATTGTGACGCTAGATGATAATAATATGGAGTTTTACTGCTTGTCAATTATTTATCATCTAGGTCATAATAGTGCATATATTCCTTTGACTTGAGGGACACTGTATCTTATATATATTTGATTAGGATTTATTACTACTTACATAGATGTGCTATTCATGATATATGGCATGTGATGGTTCTAATTAGTTATTTATGTTGGTAAGTAATCGCCAAGATAGAATTCATTACCTTGAGTAAACGAGGTTAAGATCCTATGCTTTCTGGTTATTCTTGATACCAAAGTTCCTTGGCAGGACAAACAAATTCACTAGAAAGGGTTTCTAGTAGGAATCTAATTATATCAAGAATTAGAATCGAGATAATGACATATGATTGAGGCACATTAAGGTTTGACATAAACCATTACCCTAGCCGAGATTGGGATCTTTAATGAAGGGATTCGAGTGCATGATAATTTATGATCGATGGTCCATATGATGTTTAAGTGATCAACTATAAACATTCATTTCTAATTAGGTAGTCGCGATAGGTTTTGCTAGACGTTACTCACGACTTATGGGACTAAGTGTGAAATGGGGATTTCACATTAGTAGAGAAAAATATTTTCTCATTCCCATTGCTAGTTAGACATGAACCTAGAAAGTCACACACCCTATAGTGTTCACCAATCAAGTGTAAAAGGTTTACCATAATAATTAATTTAAGTGTTTAATTAATTGATTAGTGGTAAAATGATTGAACTTGTAATTAAATTTACAAGGACCCTGGCATGTCCTGAAGTTTAAATCCATAAAGGTTTCATTTCAATTAAATCTTAATTTGTATTAGATACAAATTTAAAGGATTAAATTGAATATGATTTGGACTAAACAATTGAAATAATTAATTTTAAACTTTGTGAAAACCCTAAACACATATGATGTGGCCTAAGCCCATATGTGATATGGAAAGAGGCAATTTAGGGATTAGAGTAAATTTACTATTCACTAAGCCTATTGGATAGGTTTAGGGGTTAGAGAATTTACACTAAGGTTAAAATGGCCTTTTCTACTTTAGCTAATGGAAATGACAATTATGCCCTCAAGGGATAAAATGGTCATTTCACCATTTGAGGAAGTAAAGTCCAACTTGACTTCTTGAAGAAGTTCAATTTGCCTTCTTCTTCTTTTATGGAAGAGCTAAATAGTGAAAAAGTAAGACTTAAGGGTTAAGTCTTGCATTGAATATAAAATCTAAGAGTTTTTATATTCTTGAGAATGTTGAGTTTATTTTTAGAATGAGAAGCAATTCTAGAGAGAGAAGTTGAGAGAGAAAAAGAAAAAGATGAAGAAAGAGTTTCTTCAATTTTCTTTTAATCTTTAATTCTCTTATTTGTTCTTTATGAAAGAACAATTGCTATTATGAATTCAATTTTTTATTTGAAACAATTTGATTAGAGATTTGAAAGAGTTAAAAGAAAAAGATGAAGAAAGAGTTTCTTCAATTTTCTTTGGGCCTATTTGGGTTGTAATTTCAGCTAGGGTTAATTTTTACTTAGAGTTCGTTTTATTCAAATTAGGGTTTTATCTTTTCCTTATAAAAACTACAATGATGTAGAAAGGAGGCAGATTATGAATGAATTAAGTTTTTATGAATTTTCTTTCACTTGTGAGGAATTTCTTCTTATTCTTTGTTAAGAACTCAAATCTAAACTTATCAAGGCAACTTGTGGCGTTCAACTTAATAGCTCTGGTTCTTTTCAACAGGTTTGAAAACGGGTCAAGTTTCTTCGTTCTTGATTTGAATTCGTTCCTAGGGTTCTAATTCATTTAATTCGGTTCTAAGCTTTTCAATAGCTTAAGGGTCGTATTAGAACTTGACATGAATCATAAAATAACAGGGTATAATGAACTAGGTTTCCATTATGAAGTTGTTTCTTCAAATTGCACCTTGCATGCCTAAGAAATATGGAGGGAAAATAACTATGCATATAGAAGCTTTAGAAACTCTCAATTGGTCAAGGCTTTTAACTCTAAATTTTTATGCTTAAAGGCAAAACAATCTCTTCATTCAACACTGAGAAAACTTTCAAGTACTAGTTCCATATGTGTTGCTATTAACTATCATAACTGTTTCTTCTTTACATTATTGAAATGTGTTAAATCTTTCCAACCACCAAAGACTGCATCTACTCATCTTCCAGGCTGAAATAAAGGTTTAATGTGAAGACTGTAATAACGACAAAGATTTATAGTATCATTAGCTGTGACCATAACCATTTGCATGCGACTTCTGCCATCTCCATGCAATCTGTAAACTCTCTTGAAGGTTTGTGTACTGTGCTGTCCAATTTAGCTCTCGTCTGATTTTGGAAGGATCACTGTAAACTTCAGCATAGTCCCCTGGCCGGCGGTTTAGGTATTCTATCTTTATGTTCACACCTGTTGCCTTCTTACATGCTTCCACAAACTCCTTTACTGATCTACCTGTGATTGAAAGAAAATGAACATATTTCAGAAGAATAAATTCAATAGAAAGAATTATAAGTTGTCTTCCTAAGAACTTGTTGTCTTCAAGAAAGAAATTAGTTAGGATCAACTATATGGATCTTTTCCTTTAATCCATCTGATCTAGAGCTACATTTTTAAAGAGACAAAGAAGAAAAAAAAGATTCAGAGATTAAATAAGAAAAAAAAAAAGAGTTTTACAACCTTTTCCAGTTCCAACATTGTAGATGCCAACTTTTGCTGGTTTTGCATTGGCAAGAGCTTTCACATGAGCGTCAACCAGGTCAGTGACATCAATATAGTCTCGCACACATGTTCCGTCAGCTGTTTTATAGTCTGTTCCTCTAACCTATAACCATAGATATAACTTCACTTTCCTGATTTATTAATTAAAATATATACCACCAAAAGCTTGATTTCCTTTTTAAAGTTACCTTGAGTCCAGGTATAATACCTCTAGCAGCATCAAAACAAGCACCAGATATCCGACCATGCTCACGCAGTTCAGGTCTGGGAGCTTCACCTAAATGTCCTTGTGGATCTGATCCAATCACATTAAAATATCTGAAAAACAACAGTAGAGAAGTCAGTTTCTGACTATCCATTTCAAATAAATTATCTGAAAAAAAAAACAATAATCTTTGCTTTTATTCGGCCTCGGCCTCATGTTGCAACTCTTGGTCAGCAAATGAGCAAATAACAAAATGTTCATCAATCAGTTGTTGAGAAAACTAATTTCTAATCTTCTGGCCACCTGATAAAAGATCACTAGGTTTGTTTTATCACAACTAAATGGAAAAATGATTTCTGCTAGGATCACTGAATTATCTAGCTCTGTTGTATTGTAACAGATGTAAAACAACTTGCACTACATTTCTGCAGGCTAGAAATAGGCAATGTGTTTTATTGTCTGGAAGGACCAATTGTTGCAGGAATTATACCATTAAAACCAGATAGTTGAGGCCTGTCTTTTCAGTCTTTATATCTCAAGATTCAAACACTATACAAGTCCTTGAAAGAAGTAAAATGAAGATGAAACAGAGAAGCAAGATTACATGGGATTGAAAACACTGGAAATCAGAGAACTCACCGAAGAATCATGACAGCCATGTCATTAGTTTTGGAAAAGTCAATTATGATATCTTCTGCCATCTTCTTTGCTTTGCCATATGGGTTGATTGGAGCCTGAAATGGTACACAGATGGAAATGAGTCATGGAAACAGCTGGACCTTGATAGAGAATGAAGATAGGCAATATATAAATTTCTCAAATTAAAAAAATAAAGGTCATTTTTTATTTTGTTTCCATCCAAGATAATCAATGCAGTTTTTCACTCTTGTTTTTGCAGCTCAAGGAACCATGATTTCTTCTGCACTTCTGGAATCAGATGGCTATGCATCAAGTTTTATATGAATGGAAAACCTGAAGCTCGTAAGAGGGCATAATAAGGTAAATTCTGGGAAACTGATATAATAAATATTATTGAACTTAAGAGGTGTCTGACATGTTCTAATTAAAATCAAGCTACATGCCTACACCATTTCTTTATGCCCAAACTCTAGCCTGAATTTACAAGTGTCTAAAGAATCATAACATTTTTACAAAAATCTTTACTTGAGGAGTTTCTTCTGTTATTGGCCTTTTTTCAGGCTCTCCATATGTTGCACAAGTGCTAGAATAAATCAACGTCTTCACATGATGTGCAGCCATTGCTTCTAAAACTACTAAGGTATTTGATGTAATATTGTGATAATATCTGCAGAGATAGAACATCATAAACATGAAAGTAAAAGGATAACAACTTGTATAATAGAAAAATATGATTCTTCCAAAGTTCTACAGCGGGATAAAAATTGCGACAACAACTTACATGCATTTTTTTTTAATAATATAAAAAATGTTGGATGAGTTGATATTAACTAGCAATTGTGTACTGTTTTGTGAATATTCATAAGAAGCAAATAGCACAGATCAGATGATAAAACAGAAAGGTTTTAGGCACAGTTTACAATTTGTTTTATATCAGTTGAAGAAAGCTATTGTGTGGAATGATTTCGTAGTAATTTTTCTCTTAATTAAATAGTACTGAAATTCTTGGGTGCTTTTAATGTCAAATGAAAGAAAAGAAGCAGACTGCTATGCTATGTATATGATAATCTTATGAAGAAATTTTGACTGTTACAGTGGTAATGATAATTTCAAAGTTGAAATAAAAAAGAAGAATACCTAAGAGGTTCAAGCGTGCTTTCACCGACATAAGCAACAGCAGCAAAATGCATTACAGCATCAAATGCATTTTCTGCAAAGATTTTGTTCACCTAAAATTTTATTAAGGAGAAAAATTCCAAGACTAGGCTTATTCAATTCAAGAAGACGGAAACTATCATATGGATACAGCTTTTGCATCTCCGAGGTCAGCATATATGAACTGCAGTCGCCCAGGCTCTGGAAATAGCTTTTGAAGAACTTTAACAGCACCAAGATTCCCACGAGATAGATTGTCCTACCAAAAATAAGACCGGAGGCAGAGGTTCTAAATCTATGTTCAATATAAGAAATGAAACACAAGTTGTAAATGTTATAGAATAAGATTTAAAGTTTATTGATGAGGCATTATACCACTATTGTTACTCGGTACGAATCCTTCAATAGTCGAAGAGCAGCATGAGAACCTATATATCCAGCACCTCCAGTCACTAAGACGTGTGTTTTGCCTAACTGCACATTTAAGAAATGAAAAATATGTTAAAATTAAGAAATATAAAAACCATAGTTTCTTACTATATATACCTGCAGGTTGGGGGTGCTAAATCTAGGCGACTGCATCTGCATGAGCATGATAATACATATCGAAATGAGAATTGCTGCTGCTGCAATAACTTTTCCAGAAATATAGCTCTTTCTTCTTGAATCCAAATAATCCATACCTTACAACAACAAAAAATTGAATTTAGCAACATAATATTGGAAAAATCAAAATGATGATTAAAAGAATAATAATTTTATCTGATGAAAGGAAACCTGGAAGGCTCTTCTCCTAGGTGGAAGAGGTATAATTACAATCTGCACAAAAACAAATCCAATTATAATTAAGAATTTAATTAGGACGAAGACAAATAATAAAAAAGTTAATAATCATATAGATTAATGAAGCTCGATATAACCAAAGTAAGCACAAATGATTCAACAAATACAAATAATAATTAAGTTAAAAGAAAACACCAACCCAATATTTATCAAAGTAGAAACTGAATTGGGAAATGGTCACAAGTATGCAATAAGTATAAATATATACTTGATGATGAACCTCAATTCATAAAAGCATTGAAAGTCAACTCAAAAAGTAATGAATGAATGAAAGAAAGTTGTTAATGGTTTCAAAATGAAGCAAATTGATCAAATAAAATATATAATAAAAGAAAGAATTTATAAAATATAAATAGTTTCTGCTTTGAAATGTATAATAGTTTGAATATAGACAATTAATGGACTAGAAAATAGAACGTGTGAAGAAAGAGTATAAATGAACTCACTGAAAGTGATAGCAATGACACAGAAGGTTTTTTTGGATTGGACTAAACTAAGTTCTAACCGCTGCTTTTGAATTGAGAGGGAAAAAGATCAGAAATGTTGGCTGTCGCGAGCTTGGACAGCTACAATATTTCTTAGGCCATATTTCCTTTAGTGCTAGCGGTCAGCTACGAGTGATTCATTGTATGCATCGTAAATAACGGATAAAAATACTCTTTAGGTCTCATTTTGTTTGAAATATTTTCCTTTTTAAAATGTCTCCAAAAGTATATTTCATTTTTATTTTTAATATTTTTTTTACCCTTTATATATATTTTGTCTTTAAATATTAATTCAATTTTTCCCATAAAATTTATAGGAAATTGTATTTAATAAAGGGTATAAAAGGAAAAATAGCATATTATTTAATGCACTCTTAAACTTTGTGCAAAATAATATATCTCAAATAAAATGGGACGGAATGAGTATTATTTTATATATTATGATAAATTTTAATTATATACAACTAATAATTTTAACATTATACATAAAATATATTAATAAAAATAACTACACATTATGTGAATATATATAAATATTTAAATATTTAAAAATAATATAAATATGTATATTTTAAATTAGTAGTAAGTATTTTTGCAATTACTTTAAATATTAATGGTAATTTTTTACAAAAGCTAGCTTTTGAGTTAAAAAGTTATAAATTTTAGCTTTTGATCCAAAATTTTAGCTATTGAAAATATAACTACTAGCTTTTAATTTTTTTTTATCAAACGCATCATGTTAACGATTGAGTATGCTAACTTTTAAAAGTCAAATCAAACGGAGACACAGGCTATTGCACTTCATAAAATATTAGAGTCGTGTTTAGATATACTAAAAAAAATTATACATATATATATATATATATAATTAGAGAAAAGTAAAAAAAAAAATATGTGCTTGGACTCTTTTATACTTAGGGTCCGTTTGAGATTGCTTTTTAAAAAAGTGATTTTCAATAAAATATATATATATATATATATATATATATATATATATATATATATATATATATATATATACTTTTTTTAAAATACTTTTCCTAAAAACTGATTTAAAAAAACAGTTTATAAAAAATAATAAAAATGAATCAATTAAATCAAAAAAATTCAAAAAGCTTTTTTTTAATCTCAAACAGACTCTTATGGGTTTGTGAAATTTTTTTTAACAAAGAGGAGTTTGAGATTTGCTTCGTTAACACTTTACAGTTCACAAACTTAATACCGTTAATTAATGCTGATATGTCAAAGTCAATAATGACGTGGCGCTCTACTTTTTTATTTTTTTAGATAGCCACGTGGATAAAAAAAAAACTGAGGTCCACAAGTAACATATCAGCACCACATTACTATTAATTTTGCCACATCAGCATTGACTAACAATATTAGTAACAGAGACCTCAAACTTATAACGGAATAAATTTCAGATCCCTTTTTATTAAAAAAAATTTTCACAGACCTACAAATATAAAAGGATCAAATTATATTGTACTTTTTTTATACTTTTTCCTAATAATTAAATACAGAAAATGAATACATAAATATAAAAAGTGAATGAATAAATATTTATAATATGAAAATCATAATTTGAAAGTCTAGTTATAATAATTTTGAGAATATGATTAAGAAAATATAAAAATATAAAAAATTATATTCACATGTAATGTATTAAGAAAATAATGGTCAAGCAAAGAATAATAAAAAATAATATTATTATATTATTGAGGGGCCACTATATCATTCATCACAGCTAGTAGTTTGGTGCCACTTGTTGCATGGAATTTTTTTTTTAATTCTTTTAATTTTAATTTTATTAGTGAGATTCAAATTACTCTTAAAATAGTTTTAGAACCTAAGTGAAATCAAGCTATTCTTAGATTTATGAGTTGACTTTCCAAAGCACGTTTATGAGTTGTAAATGCAACGCCATTGATCTTCACATTTTCAACTTTCACAACAGCTTCCCATTTTCTTAAGAAAACAATACAACAAATAAAGATAAAAAATAAAAAATAAAACAAACTTAAGTATGGTAAAATTCTGGTCATGGCTTACCCAACTTTAGTACAATTGCTAAACTTTAGGCTTAAGAATATAAGCCACTAGTCCGCAATTCGAGAATTTATTTGTTAATTATATAATGTAGTTAGAGTTGAGTACGGTACTTGAAAATATCGAATTGAATGAAAATACTGAACCATTTTAGTATTGTACTCTAAAAAATTTAGGACTTAGAATGAGAACTGTACCAAAAGTTTTAATTTGGTATGGTACTGGTTTTTAGCTAATATTCAAATTGAGAACTGTAACAAACTAAACAGCCTCAAAAGTACTAGTACTGAACCGAATTTTAATATATATATATATATATATATATATATATATATATATATATATATATATATATATATATTAAGATTCGGTCCTTTCATTTGAACTATTTTAATTAGGTCCAATGACCCATTATATAATAATCTATTAATGGTACTGGTTTTTAACTCATATCCAAATTGAGAACTGTAACGAATTAAACAGTCCCGAAAGTACTGGTACTGAACCGAAATATAATATCAATCATATATATATATATTAAGATTAAGTCCTTTCATTTGAACTATTTTAATTAGGCCCAATGACCCATTATATAATAATCTATTAAATACATTAAAAGTGTTGTGGGAAGGAATAGTGATGTGAACCTCAAGCGACATGCTTTGAGACCTAACAACAACATCCTTGGGAAGCGACTCCTAGGAAAACCAAATCAAATTCGAACTAGAAACCTTGACACAAAACCAACTTGTGATTAGGCACCTTGGTATAAATTGTTTTGAATGCCACAAAGGTAAACTTTTAATAAGTTCGAACACTACAAAAGAGAAATCTTTTGATAAGTTCAAGAAATTCAAACAAGAATTAAATTTGAGAGGGAATTTTATTAATCAAAATAACACCAAAAACTAAAAACTAAAAAAATACATAGCAATACTTGAGTTTATATAGGTACTCAAGAGTATTTTAGACTTCTAAATTAAGCTAGAAATTCTTCCTAATCAATGAATTCAATAGGAATCCTTCCTAAATAAGAAAATAAAACTTCTAGAATATAAAAATAAGTGAAATTCGGATTAGGTCTTAGGCTAATACAAAAGAGGCCCAAAACTAATGAAAACATAAAAATAAACTTATCCAAACAAGTCTTGGGCTTAATATATAACATAGACAGCCCAAAAACACATAAACTAAATTAAATTAATTAAATTCAGACCAAATAGAAAGTCCCAACTTTGAAGGAGATTAGCACGAATTCAGCAGAAGACTTGAGCAGTTAGGTCGTGGGCACGCTCTATCGATCCTACAGGAGTTATCAACTGATTCACATCATTCCCCCTTTCTTGAGATGATTCGTCCTCGGATCAAGTTCCATAGAATTGCATCATGTGCCAAGAGGCTTGAAGCTTCCCTTGTATGTATCATTCTCCCCTTGTTAGAAAAAACTCGGCCTCGAGTTTTAAAGTGATGAAGTAATAGGAACAATACACAAACTTGCCACCTTTCTTCTTTGATCAATTTTTCCATTTGAAAAACTTGAGAAATCTGAAAATTAGTTAGGAAAACATCAAAGAAATGTTTAGGCAAAACAAAATTCACATTAGAATTGGAAACATCTTTAGTCTCTTAGAAAATAAAGTCAATTTCCTTTGGTTTTTTCTTCTTCTTCAACTTATAATAGAGTCACCGCTTTTTCTTCTTCTAAGATCTCTTGAGGAGTTTCAAGTGATAGAATTTCTTTATGAATATCAACTTCTTCTATCTTTAATGATGTCTCTTCACTTTCAAGTTCCAAAGGTATTAAGTCTTCTTCATGATTATCTTCCACATCATGGCTGATTTCTACAACATTGGCATCCACCCAATCATATTCACAAGTGACTTGGACGGGATAACATATTATATGTTCAAACTCTTCATCTTTTTTCTTCATCTCCTCGAACTGTGGCTTAGATTCATATTGTTTTTCCATATCAGCTCTATATTCATCAAACATTAATACCACTTGCTTGAAGTCTTGATGCATATTCTTCCACATAGTGGATAGTTCTCTTATTTCATTCTTATTCATTGTATATTAAAATTTGACACCAAACCAAAGAGAGATAACAAAGAAAATTGACACAAATTAATTGGAAACAAAATTCGAAACAAGGAAAAATACTCAAAATAAAAATTGAAAATTAGAAAGAAAATTGATCCCTAAAACGATTTGAAGAAAACACAACTATAAGAATTCTAATGGTAAGATTCAATTTTTTTTTGTTTGTTTTATGATGTAAACAACTGATTTTTTATCAAAAAAAAAAAGAAATAAGGACAATGGAATCAAGTAGACACTATTGGAAGCAAGTTTTGAGCAAAACGAACACAAGAACTAAAATTGTGAAATATTTTTTTTAATTTCGAATTTAATATTTAAATAAGAAAAAGATAATTTATGACTTAATTTGACAACATAACACAAAACAGAAACAAAGAAAAGAAATAGAATTAAACGGAAAGATGCGGAAATAAAAACAAAGAAAACGAGACACACATAATGAATAGGATACACAAACATGATTTAGAGCCAAAGCTCTTATGCGAACCTCAAGCGACCTGCCTTGAGACCCAACAATAATATACTTGGGAGCGACTCCTAAGAAAGCCAAATCAGATTCGAACTAAAAACCTTGACACAAAACCAACTTTTGGTTAGGCACTTTGGTATAAATTGTTTTGAATGCCACAAAGGTAAACCTTTGATAAGTTCGAACGTCACAAAAGAGAAATCTTTTAATAAGTTCAAGAGATTCAAACAAGAATTAAACTTGAGAGAAAACTCAAATGAATTTTATTAATCAAAATAACACCAAAAACTAAAAACTAAAAAAAAAAAAAAAAACATAGCAATACTTGAGTTTATATAGGTACTATACTTGAGTTTATATAAGTACTCAAGAGTATTCTAGACTTCTAAATTAAGCTAGGAATTCTTCCTAATCAAGGAATTCAATAGGAATCCTTCATAGATAAGAAAATAAAATTTATAGAATAGAAAAATAAGTGAAATTCGGATTGGACCTTAGGCCAGAGATAGAGGGACATAGAAGGGAAGGGGGGCCAATGCACACCCCCCCCCCCCCCCCCCTCCTCAAACTTTTTATATGCTCCAAGAGTACATCTATATTAGTCCCCCAATTTTTTATATGCTATGTATATTGGCCCCCTCCAACTTTTTATGTGCTCCAAAGAGTACATGTGTATTGGGCTCCTTAATTTTAAAAGGCTTAAAAGGATTATATTATCTTTTAAAGCCCAATTATAAGTAATAAAATAACCTAATTCTATTTTTTTATATAGCAAATATAGAGCCCCTCTTTCAAATTATGTCTCTCTCTCTCTCTCGCTCTCTGTTGTTGAATGTGGCAGATTTTCTAGTGGAAGACTTCAAGAATTATTTTTTATTTCTTATTTTTCTTCCAAAATCTATGGAAAAGGAGAATTATAGTAAGTTTTTCTCTTTTGGCTTTTACCTTTTATCTTTTGTTCTCTTTGTCTTTTTCCCTTTTTCATTGATCTTGTTTGTTATTATTATTTTTTTTGTTCCTTTGTCTTGAATCAATTTTTTTTTTATTTGCTACATTTTTTATTTCAATGATTATTTATTATCTAGAATAACTAATTAGTTGTTATTTTGCTTAATTGCTAGAGAGAGAGATCTTTAGTTTCTCTACACATTAATTTGTTTCAATGTGTTTTAGGTCTGTTCTTCATTTAGTTATCAGAATATCGAAATTTGATTGGGAATTTTTTTTAATTTGTTAAGATAATCTTGATTATGATATGATAATCTTGTTAATTATATAGTTAAGGAGAGAAATAGGCAATATAATAGAATCATTTCCTAGAATGGACAAAAAAAAATAAAATAAAAAATCTTGGTCATCAAAGTACTAACTATATCATGGGTCCATATTCAGCTATATGTAATGGCTTTTGGATATATATGAGAAAGCACTATCATTTTTTTTATTATTTTTTTATTTTTTATGATGGGTCCATTTTCAACTAAATTTTATGAACTCTTTTCACATTGAGTATTTTTTTTTTTGAAAATTTTATCTATGAAAAAAAATGATATATTTTTGTATGACTCTAGAATCCTTTCTTCACCATTTCCTTTTTGACTCAACTTTATATGCTCTCTAGAAAATCTATTCAAATACTTTGCTATACTTAAAAAAATTAAAAAAATTGTGGATAAGACATTTTTTTAGCCTACTTTTTAACTTGCCTTGCCTGTGTTCATTTCCTATTTGTGAACCCTCAATTTTGCACTGTCAAAATTATTTCTAAACTCTCTAAAGCTGTTCGAAATATTTTTATATCCAAACTAACACTTTTCGGATCCTGATCGGACTTTCTATACCAGACAGCACTTTCCCAAAATTGACCAGATTTTTCTAAAAATTGACTGTTAAAATGTCCGATAATTAATTTCGAGTCCACCGATACTGACCGGTAATTTTTCAAACTTCAGAATACCTCAAAAATTGACCCGGAAGTTTTAAAAACTAACCCGAAAACTAAAAAATACCTGCAAATCAGATTTTGCAAGTCAGCCGCCGGAGCACCTGGCGGATCCTCCGGACTCCCTAGTGGCTCCTCCAGGCCTCCTGGCGGTAGCCGCCGGTCGTGATGGAGGAGCCCCCAGGTCATCCGGCGGCTGCCGCCGGGCAGGCCGGCAGAGCTGCCAGGCCATTCGGCGGTGTCGTCAGACCCTCTGGCGGCGCCGCCGGCTCAATCCTGTACTGGTCCCCACCTGTATCCCAAAATTACCCTTTTGCCCCTCCAGTCTGATTTTTTTTAACCCCAAAAGGCCCTACCCTTTTGGACTTTTCACTATTTCACTACCCAAATTACCCTCACCTCACTTTGTCTATAAATACGACCCTCCCATTCTTTATTTTCGACACCTCAAGCAAATTGTAGATTGGCTATCCATTTTGCTCTCTCTCTCTCTCTCTCTCTCTCTCTCTATAATTAGTTTTTCAATCACTCTAATTAGTTACTTAATTAAAAATTAATTTTAATTAACTAAATCTTTTTTTTAATTTTCACCCACTCCTAATTAGTTAATTATTTAAAAATTAATTTTAATTAATTAATTAATTTTTTAATTAGTTTCCACCCACTCTTAATTAAATAATTAATTAAAAATCAATTTTAATTAATTTATTAATTGTTTTTCTATTATTTTTCACTCAACTTGATTAATTAATCCTTTTAATTAATTAAAGTTGGGTAATTAAGCAACCAAGTCACCAAATTAATTCATTTTCAAAATCAAAACCGATAAAACAGTACTTCGGTCCGGAAAATCACTCCGCCCACTCAAAATCCCCCCAAAGAGAAGGTACATCATCTTCTCTCACCAACTCCAAAATCACCCCAAATCAAATTAAATCAGTTTGACCAATCCCTAAACTCCTCAACCTCATAGTGGAACGAACTACGTGGGTTTTATTCCCATTCAGTGAGGTACGTAGGCACGCTTGGAATCTAAATCCAGGCCTCAAATCCAAATCCTAACCAATCCCCTTCCCTTTTATTTTTTAAATGCCAATCCATTGTAAATGTAAATTTTAATTAATGTTATTAGTTATTATTTTGGAGTAAAGGAGCGATCTTGTGATTTCCCTAGTACCCAAAAGGGCTAGAGGAAATACTCTTCTTTACTTGTGATTGTTTTAATACTCGCTCTTTAAATATCTGCTTTTATTTTCTCATCCGTCTCATAATTATGCCATACTCATGCATTATGAATTGTCACTAATATCCGTCATCCATGATATCATTTTTCAAAAGTCAAATCAAATTTAAATGCCAAATTGAGATTATTTTAAAACCAAAACTTAGTCCCCGAGCTCAACCTGGTTCGAAGACTAGTGATTTTATCCTTGGGTAAATTAATCAAAGATTAATAAATTAGAGTCAAATTGGATTTTTCCTTAAATTTTCCATTTAAATAAATTAGGGTGGCAACTCCTGAACCTTTTCAAAAATCAAATCAATTTTTCGAGGCTTAGTCGCTTCCAATCGTGAGCACTGAAACTCGTACCTAACCTCCTTTAAAAATCGCTTAGCCTTTCCTTAAGGCAATTCATTTTTTTCCGAGCGAGGGGAGGGGCATTCGGGCGAGGCCTCACAGTTGGCGACTCCACTGGGAACTAGTTGCCACCCTTTTTCAATAAAAGGAAAGCAAATAAGAGGATTGCTATTTGGTTAAAATTTTTCCAAGATAATCTCCATTTGGCATTTAAATTTAATTCGACTTTCATGCATCATTTTGTATAATAAAGGCTCCTTGCCTAACCCTAGATTTAGGAAAACTTTTGGATGGTGAGTAGC
>CATKHJ010261803.1:0-19922 GCA_949750685.1 Vernicia montana
ATTTCAGTTGAAACTAAATTTACCAAAATCAAAATTTTAGAATTTAAAATGATTCAAACTTGACAAGAGATAAATACACTTAATTACCATGATGAATCCATGCTAGAAACTAACTCAAGAATACAAGAAGGTTGATATGGATTTCATCAACACCGAGAATAGGAAGCAACAGGTGGCTTTGTTTGGCTTGGATTTTCACTATTCCATAACAATTGCAATGAATCTAAGCTTATTGAAGTAGAAATAGGTGGAGAATGGGTAAATCAATGACCGTGGCTTGAACTTTGATTGAAATTTTGCTTGATTGCTCTCTCTACTCACCTGTCTGTTTTTCTTTCTCTTATTCTGCACCATCCTTTCTTTCTTCTTTATCTTATGTTCTTATCTTCTAATATATAATAATAATAATAATAATAACAATAATAATAATAATAGTTATCTTTAAACAATATAAAAAAAAATACAAAACATATTATTTACTTTAATTTTATAATTCAAAATAATAATTTGATTTACTAATTAATTTACTTAAACCTTAATATCAATATTAAAAATCAACATTTTCTTAAAATTTTTGAAATAATTCTTTTAATTAAAATAACATTTTAACAAAATATAAATTTGCAATTAAATAATATTTTAAAATCACAAAAATCCAAAATTTAATGAAACTTTAAATACCAATATAATATCAACAATTAGATAATTGTATTTCCGTACGAAAATAAGATTTTTAAAAATAAATAAAATTCAGGTCATTATATTTATATTGATGTGACTTTTTGTAAATTAAAACTATATTAAAATTTAATAAAAATTATATGACAACTATGTGAGAATTAGGTATGATCAGTTTAACCGAACTGTCGGTTTTGATTTGGAACTGATAATTTTGGCTTAATAAAAATCGAAATCATAATCGATTTTTATAGTTTCGATTTCAGGTTAGAACCGACCGGTTTCGGTTTCGATTTTAATTTTGATTTGAAATCAATTTCTTTATTATTATTTAAAATTAGTTTTGAACCGATTTTTTTATTACTTTAATTTTGATTAAAAAATTAATATAAAATAATTGAATTATTTAAAGTAAAATTTTAATAAATAGTGAAATTTATTAAAATATAATTGTATATTAATAAAAAAGGTTTGTACTTAATTCTTACGTTAATTAAGTTACCTATATATTATCTTGAAATTAAGAGAAATCAAAACTCACATAATTCTCGATTTAGATATGTTTGCTGGTACAAATGTGTTTAACAATTTTTTTAATGGTATTTTTTTCCTAAAATATATATTACAAATAATTAAATCAAATCAAATAAAAGTGTTGTAATAATTAGATATGACCGATTTAATCAAATTATCAATTTCGGTTTGAAACCGATGATTTTGGTTTTGATCTGATTTTTAATAAAAATCAAAATCATTATTTGGCTGATTTTGATTCAGTTCAATAATTTCGATCCGATTTTGATTACCCCTAATAAGAATAATAATTCTCTTATTATATTTATTATTAAGTTTGGGACTACCAATTATAATTCATTATATATATATATCAAGTAGCCTCAAGTGGCCCCCAAAAATTTTCAATGTTCTAATCATATATATGTGAAAGGAGGATTTTTTTTTTTTGACATAATGTGAAAGGAGGATAATAGTGCAAAAATTAAATCATTGCATGTTATGGGTAAAAGAGTTTTTTATTTTTATTTATTTATTTATTTATTTTTGAATGTAAAAGAGTATCTTAGGAGGTAAGATTATGGCAATACATCTCAGGGATCCCACCACCGTTTACCTCCGCAATCAATGCATGTTACAATGCGCTCCCCTCATTTAATGCAATCATTTCAACCATTCTTTTGCATTGCAATTGCTTACGCTCTTCCATAGTGAAAGTAAAAAAACAATAAAACTAAAAAAAAATCTTTCTAAGTTTTTCTTAATATATATTTGATTTATATTTTTCTCTTTCACCAAAAAAAAAAAAAAAGATTTATATTTTTTCTAAAAATTATTTACAATTAGTGATTATAATAAGATTTTAAAAAATTTAATAATTTAATGATTAAAATATAATTAATATTAAAAATTATGATACCATTTACTGTTAAATAAAAAAATAAAAAAATTAAACTTTTATTATATTGAATCATTATTAAATTTTAATTGGTGTTATAATTTAATGGTAAGTGAAATCATTCTAAAAGTTGCCATTAGAATTTAATTTTGATCAATATAAAATCTCCCTTTTTAATACTTAAAAAAATACTATTGAATTTTAAAAGTTAAAATTTTGGATTTAAAATTAAAAAAAAGATTAATATAAATATAATTTTAAGAGATGTTCTTTAATTAA
Organism: Vernicia montana; assembly: GCA_949750685.1. Lineage (NCBI taxonomy): Eukaryota > Viridiplantae > Streptophyta > Magnoliopsida > Malpighiales > Euphorbiaceae > Vernicia > Vernicia montana. Next base: position 2,369 of record CATKHJ010261803.1, read on the forward strand.
TTCAAAGTTAAATTAAAAAAAATAAAAATTATAATATTGAGTCATTCAAAAAATTTAAAAATTAAAATTATTAATTTAATTTTAGAATAAAATTATACATTTAAAGGAAAAAAAAATATAAGAATCTTTAATTAATGGATAACAAAATAGACAAAAAAAAAATAAAAAAAAAATCAACACATTTATTACAATTTGGTTCTTAGCCACAAGCCAGTCAAAAATAAAATGCCGAAGAAGCGTGTTAAGTTAAAACGACATGAATCAAAAATATTAAATGCAAAGGGGTTGAGACAATGACACGCACACCTCGTCCTTACGTGGCGCTTAAGTTTAAGAAACATTAATTACCTTTTGGTTCTATTTTTCTTTTTCTTTTTAATATAAATAATAATAAAATAAATTATGATGTTGACGTGGCTTATTAATTGCAGGTTGGCTGCTTTAGTGCTGACATCAGCTTTGGAAATACTTCCAAAAACTAAAAAAAAGGGATAGGCAGTCACGGGATTGTAGAGGTATGTTTTTAAATTTGATCCGAATATAAAATTAGTCAAGATAGAATGTCACATATTAAAAATTCAATTAAGATTGAATTGAAATGTTTGAATAGTAGAATTTTAAAACTTTATTAAAAATTCAATTAAGATTGAATTGAAATGTTTGAATAGTAAAATTTTAAAACTTTATGAGAAGTGGGTCTATTTTTATATAAAAGTTTTAAATAGAAATTTAAAAAATTTCATTGGACATATGTAGATTTTTCCTAAGATTTGACCCACAAATGAATGTGGTCCAATTGATGTAACATATAATTAAAGAGCTAAGTGTAAATAGTAAATAGTATATAGCATTATCTAAAGCACGGCGCAATTCGTCAAATCAATTAAATGAAAACTTCCTTTGGTCATAAATGTTGTACAACTTGTAGCTATAAATGTGATCCAACTTTGTTTTTTTTTTTTTTTTCTACAGGGAATATAAATATGATACTCCCTTGTTTCAGACGAATACACGTATATTAAAAAAAATATATTAAATAATTTTAATTTTAATAAAAATAAAATATATTTTTAAAATATTTAATAAAAAATATGTTCTAAATAAAATGAAATGGAAAGAATAACTTAATATAATTAAAATATCCTATTAATTTTTTTTTTTACTTTATTAATACTTTTACACATAATAAATAAAAATAAAATTAAAAAAATGCTATTAATGTTTTATTAGTTTTTTAAAATAATAAATTTTTTAAATTTTTTTTTCAAAAAATAATAATTAAAATAAAATGGAGGAAGTAACTCATTTCATTTATATATTTCATGGATGTATCCATCATATTTCAAATTTCAATTTATAAAAAAAATTATAGGTAGTATATATATTAATTAATAATATTCTCGCTTTATGAATTAAAATTCAAATTTTAAAATTATATCATAAAAAAAATCTTCTTTATAAATTTTGGAGTTTTGAAATAAATAATGTACTTTTAATGAGATTGAAAAATCAATTTATTATAATAAATTAAAACCGACTTATAAAATTATTTTATTAAAATATTTAAATTTATAGACATGTAAATTAAATTTATTCATGGGTTAACTCTAAATTTAAAAAATACCTATTTTTTAAAAAATTCAACTCGTTTAATCTATAATTTAATTTTTTTTCATAAATTAAAATTTGAAATCCAACTTATGAATAAATTTAATATAAAGCAATAATAATTTTAATAATATATAATAATAAACAAATAAAATGTGATATTACTTGATTTTTTATATCCATAAAAAAAATTTAAAAACGTTTATATTATTGAATCATACCAAATAATAATATATAATAATAAACAAAGAAAATGTGATATATATATATATTTTAATGGAAGTAATTGAGTTGTTTGGCTATAGCTGCTCTCATCCCATGAAATTTTTTAATGCTTTTCATTAATACAAAACGTTTTGTACAGCATAGAATTTATACAAAACCATATGAGAAACAACTAAATCAATAATTAATGTCTTCTCTCTCAATTTGTTCTTTGATTTTTTCTAAAATTTATTATTTAAGTCATTGTCGATCTTCATTCAATCGGCGATGATTCATTTTTTTTATTGTGTTTAATTTTTTATTTTCAATCAGAGATAAATGTAAATTTGTGTTTTTTTAGAGATAGATTTAAATCTGCTTTTCATTTATTTTATGAATTTTATTATCTTTTTTATACGATTTAATAAATTTTTTATTTTATTTTTCTTTATGAAAGTTTGTTTGTCTTTCGTTATGAGAGTTAGGAAGAATTTGAATATGATATTTAGAAAATCGAACTCGTTTAAAAACAATAAAGTCGATTTGTAATTTAATATAATCACCGAGTGAAATGTGTTTCTTATCAATGTGCCAAACGCAGCCAAAATACTATATAAAATTATCTCGTCAATACGATCAATAAAACTCAGAAGAAAAACTCATCTTTATAACAAAATTTATATGTATTTCTTAAACGCAATTAAATTTACTTTTCTATTTCAAGTTGTATTAATTAATCGTTATCAATGAAAGATTCCTTTTATTTAAAAGAAAAACAATAATTAATTATTCACAAAATCATGATTAATTTTTATTGATAAAATCATGATATCTGCAAGAACTAATTAAAAAAAAAAAAAAGATAACTAAAGCAATAATTAATTTTGTCTACTTAGCCATTAATTAACCTCAATTAATTGAACCATATATAATTGTAAAAATAAATAATAAAAAAGAAAAAAGAAATCAAAGTGAAGCATTGAGGTCAATTCTTGGCTTCTTCAATGGCAATGGAGAAGGAACAATAGAATTGCAACGAGGACATTTAGGATTTGTCTTCAATGTCATTACATACATCATGCAACCAGGGCATCCTGCAGCAAACATTTTCTTTTCCCCACCTTCTTCCTCCTCATCTTCTCCTCTTCCTTGTTCAAAATTTGATGGTGGTGAAAACCTTTTCTTGATAGTTTCTTCTTTCTCTGCTCTTTGCAGAGCAGATTTGACTTTATCAAGAGTACAAACACTTTGGCTATAATAATGGCTAGAAGAAGGAAGAAGCTTCAATTCTAGGCAGCTTTCTTCCAAGAATTTCAATGGTGGACTATTCATTTTTGATTCTTTTTCTTGGGTTTTTGTATTTTTATCAAATGATGATGATAATGGTGAATTTGGAGAATTGCACCTTTGTGTATACACCCACCCTCTCTGCATTTAAATCCCAATTAATTCATCATTCTCTCTACAAAATACTACAATTTTTCAAAAATATACCACCTACTAATAAATCAAATTTAATTGAGTCTACTCAGGTATAAAGTAGGAGGAAATGAATTAAAATATGAATTAATTTAATCTTATTGGTAATTATGTATTAACCTTAATTAAACATCTGAATTATTATTTGATTATAAACAGGTCCGGCTCCAGCATTATGAAGGCCTTAGAAAATTTCAAAAAATAGATTCTCAATCCCTCACCTCTCTATATAAATATTTTTTTTTAATAAATTTAAAATCCAGTAAATTTAATAAATCTAAAATGCAATATAATAATTAATTTTAAATACAAATAAATTATCATTAAGATCCAATAAATTAACTTCAACTTATATTTTTTTTTAGTAATAAGAGTTAATATTATTAATAATGATAAAATAAGAAAAAATATAACATTGAGATGTAACCTATACAAGTCCATAGGCTATTTTAAGTACACCAGAGAGAAATTTGAGCATTTCAATAATATGTGAAAAAATCTCAAAAATCTCAATATAACACTAATTACAGTCCATAATTCTAAACCACACCTGATGTAACATGAAACTAAATAATACATAACTAAATCTAAGAAAATGTTAATACTATTCTCGCTTTTGAGTGTGCAAAAATTTCAATTAAATCGTTATGATCAAATTTAGCTGCTATTTTTTTTTCAATAAACAACATGATCAAACCGTTCATATATTTATTTTAATTAAACAACATAAAAGATAAAAAGGTAAGGTAAATAAATGTAATTTTATTCAAATAAAAAAATTAGCTCTATATTAATAAAATTCTTAAAAAAAAATAAAAAATATGAAGCCCTTTATTAAGAGGGAGACCCTGTGTAACTGCCTAATTGGCCTCCCCTCAGAACCGGTTGTAGCCTCCCCTTGGAGCCGGTGTGATTATAAAATATTGTATAATCACATAACTTCACCATTTTTCTCTCCTCTACTCAATCTTTTTCTTTTTCTCTCTCTAGTATATGACATTGACATACGACAATTTAGTCATTTTTTTTATAATAATTTTAATTTTGAATACTATCCTTATTGGCCCGTTTATTAATTAAATTCTTCCAAAAATATAAAAGCTGAAACTATATTATCAACTAATAAGTTTTTTTTTTTTTTTTAATAATGAGTCTAATGATAGGACCAAATTTTAGAACTATTCTAATAAGTTACAGGAAATTGACAACAACAATTATATATATATATATATATATATATATATATATATATATATATATAAAGAATAAAGTAACTAGAAAAAGAAAAATTAAGAAGAAAACCCAAAAAGGAAAATTAAAAAAAAAAAGTTAATAATTTTTTTTAAATGTTTAGTTGCTTTTTACCAAAGTAAAAAAAAAAATGTTTCATAATAATAAGCAATTAATTAAGGAATTGTAATCAAGAACTATCCTAATAAATTATTAAAAAAGCTTTAATTCCAAGTAAAATTCTCATATTAATCTCAATCTTAAAAAAAGAAATGAAAATAAACTGACCTTGAAATCAAGAGAAATTCGTAAATCCAGATCGGAATCCTTATTATTACCAACTTGAGACAAGCCTCCAAGCAAATCCCTTGTAATAAGAATTTCTGAATTCCCACCTTTTACAATTGAACTCACTTCTGCTGCCATTTCTTAATTATTCTCTAATTTCAATCTTAATTTCACTTTTCTTATCCTTTTCTTTCTTTAATGGAAATGATAATAATAGTAATATTTCTGTGAGAGAGAGAGAGAGAGAGAGAGAGAGAGAAAAGAGGCAAATGTAAGAGAGAAGCTGAATGAATGAAAACAAGCAAAGCCACTTCGTTCAAAATAAATTTATAATCAATCTATTGTGTTATTACAATCCCACCCACATTTATTACTACCACAAAAATACTATTCTTGGATTTTCTTTCGTTCAAAATGAATTTATAATCAATCTATTGTGTTATTACAATCCACCCTCATTTATTACTACCACAAAAATATTATTTTGGAATTTTCTTAGGAGTATAATCGAGCTGAATTGAGTCAAGCTTTACCTTGTTTAGGTTTGGCTTGATATTTTTTTTTCCAAATTCGAGCTAAAATTTGAATTTTAAATTGAGTTTAAAAATCATATTCAAGTTTAATTCATTCAAACTCGAGCTCGGCTCTTTAATAAATCACAATCGAGTTAAGTTTAAACTCGAATTCAACTCGTTTATAATTTATTAAAATACTTAACTTCCTAAATATTTATTTTTAATAAAATAACAATAACAAAAATACTTAAAACTAACAAAAAATAAAATCATCCAATTAGTGAAAAAAAAAATCTAATAATAAAATTGAATATTACATATATTACAAAGATATTAATTAATAAAAAAATATTTTTAAAGATTTAATAAAAAATATTTTTAAAAATTAGAATATTAGATTATATAATAAGGAAATATTAGATTATCTTAATTAGGAGAATATATTGTCAAATTAAATTATTAAAAAATTTATAGAAGTATTAAAATATATTTTTTGAAGTGACAATATTATTAAGTTAATAATAATAATCAAACTGTTCACGAACCTATTAATCGAGCTATTTGCGAGTCTGTTCACTAGTTTATAATCGAGTTGTTCACAAACCTAATCGAACCGAGCTTAATTTTACTCAAGTTCCGCTCGTTTATTCATCGAACCTTAAAATAAGGTTCAAATTTGACTCGTTTATAAAACGAACTAAACGAGAACGTATCGAGCCGAATACCGAACCGCTCGCGAACGACTTGACTCATTTACACCCTTAAATTTTCTTTTGTTATTTCCGTACCTTATAGTATTTCTCACTTTTTACTATTTTTGTTCAAATTGCGGGCTAAATTAAATTCGGATGGAGCTCGATTGGATTTGACTTTTTAAATTTAAGTTCAAGTCTGATTCGATCTGATTATACAGATTTATTATTTTGATCAAATCCGATTCGTATTAAAAAATATATAATTTTTTTATATAAATTTTTTGGACGGGTTTCAAAAAAATGATTTTATCTCCTCCAATACTAAAAATTATTGATTCAAGTCAAATTAAATTGAGTTAAAATTTTTAACCTATTAATCAAGTTGAATATTATCAATCAGATTTAACATTTTGTCTAAATTTAACTCAAACTAATGAAATATACCTAAAATTTAACTTTATTATTATTATTATTATTATTCAAGAAATTAAATGAATAGAATTACGATTTTTCAAATTTCATCCACAAAAAAGGCCTGAAAGTAATTTTTTTAAAAAATTAAATTTGTATATAGTTTTATTGTTTAAAAAAAACCAAAATTTATCATTTAGATTAAATAATTTTTCATTTTCAAATTGATTTTTAAAGTTGTGTCACACCATGAAGATCTATTAATGGACTCTTAAGACCATATATGTAAAAGAAAAAGAAGAGAGAGTCCTTTTGATTACAATACGCAAAATGAATCAATAATGAATAAAAATGATCAATTAATAAAGAATTAATGTGTAAAAGAAAAAAAGAAATTACTAAAATATAAGGATAAAAGGGAGATTTCAAAAGGAGTTAGAATTAATAGGGACTTGATGGAGGTGGGGGCATGGGGGGTACAAGGTCTTAGTCATTACTACTACATGAATATGCAAGAATAAAGAAATTGCATGTACATTACAGAACTCTAATTAATGCCATGCATTTATTGCTTTTTGTATTCTTTATTTTAAGACTTTAAAGACTTCTCTCTCTGCCTTCATTATTAGGTAAACTTCGCTTCCACACATTCTTAATCTGCGCGTGCTCCAGACTTTCCTCAACTCAACTTTCAACTTCTTGCATGTTGCATCACAGAAACCCACTTTGTGGATTTCTTTTTTTCTTTTTTGTTTTAAGCATGAGTAATCAGTCTTTTGCTTGTAATAATTCTGTACATTAAATACATATGACAAACAGATCAGATAAAATGAATTTGACTCATAGTTAAAATCTATATAAATATATAAAAATTGTTAGTATATTCTAATGAAAAATTAGTAATTTTTTTTTTTTTTTTTTTGGAGATTACAAGTTGAAATCCCATTTAGAGTAAAGAAATTAAAGAGTTCAACTTTTTTTAATATCATGATAATTTCTTTTTATTATAAAATAACACTATAATATTTTTTAATTTTTATATTTTTCAATTGATTTCTAGTCAAATAGATTACATTTTGATTCATATCAAGTGAATCACATACAAGTCAAGATATACAAGGAGTTAGCAAGTCGACTCACGAGTTTGCATTATTCATATTCGAGTGATTTGGGTTCAAATTGTTTGATATTTTATAAAAATTTGGGCGAATTATGGATCAAATTTGAATGGGTAAATTCCAATCAATTTTACTCAAAATTTATCACCTCTAAAAAAAATAATACTATTTTTATCACGATCCAAATTTAAAGGCACGTGACTGGTATTAGGGAACGAAAAAATATAAGACTTTCAGAACTCGTAGTAAGCCTGATTACACAATAGACAACAAAATAATCAATATAACAGTTGTAACTATCACAGAATAAGAATTATGAACATATCTATTAAGCAGAACCTGTCAAACATCATATCAATGCCACTCAAGGCTAACATCTCAATCATATCAATATCATCATCACTAGGTTCATACTTAATGGAATAACACAATAATAAACAAAGCAAAATAACATATAACAAAAATAATCATGCAGAGTGCTAGAGTTTTGTGATTCAGAACAATATGAAATTAATTACGTAATTGAATATTAAAATAAGCTCCACTGCTGAAGGATGATAGCAAAAATAATTCAATATAAAATTTTACTTCTCGAGCTTAACTTACAACTTGAAAAAAATATTGAATATGAATGAGCGGTCAACTCAATGAGCTATATAGTTATTAATATAATATACTATTTAAAGGTCAAAAATGCTAATGCATAGTGTCAACCAGACAAACAATCACATAACCAACCAAAAATAAAAATTACTCGATAAGAACTACACTAACCTCAAAATGGGGAGCAGACTTCCTATCTAACTATCTAACTCTCTTAATTCAAAACTATCTCTTAACATCCAGTCATTTAATGATTGGATGTTAAATCCAATCATCCAATTATTTAATGTAATAATTCTGTACATTAAATAGACATGACAAACAGATCAAGATAAAATGAATTTGACTCAAAGTTAAAATAAATAATAACATAATAAAAGTTAAAATCTATATAAATAAAATAAATAAATATATAAAAATTGTTAGTATGGTCTAATGAAAAATTATTCGGCCAAAAAAAAAAAAAATGGTCTAATGAAAAATTAGAAATATTTTTTTAGGAGATTACAAGTTGAAATCCCATTTTAGAGTAAACAAATTAAAGAGTTCAATTTTTTTTAATATCATGATAATTTCTTTTTATTAGAAAATGACACTAACATTTTTTCAATTGATTTCTAATCAAATAGATTATATTTCGATTTAGATCAAATGGATCACATATAAATCGAATCAGCAGGTCGATTCACGAGTTCGAATTATTCATATTTTAGTCATTTAGAATCAAATTGTTTGATATTTCATATAAATTTGGGTGAATTATGGATCAAATTTGAATGGGTAAATTCCAATCAATTTTACTTAGATTAAAATTTATCACCTCTAAAAAAAATATTACTATTTCTTTGACGGAATAATTGGACCCCTAAAATACCTTGAAAGGGCTACCATATAATCTATAATACATATATATATATATATATATATATATATATATATATATAATATGTATAAAATTCACAAGAGCTCGTCATATGGTAGCTCATTTATTGATTTTTTTGTCACATGGACTCAATAGTCCACTTAGCATTCATATGTTGGTTGCATTAAATAAGTGTATTTGCCATATATATGAATAGTTTTATTTGTCATTTTTCTATTAAAATTCTCTATTTTTTTTACACTAAAATAATCAAATGCATCTATTCTTTAAATATTATTATTTTTATAAAATATTTTCATTTTTGTTAAATTATTATTATTATTATTATTATTATAAATACCAATAAAATTAACATTACAATAAAAATTGAATGTATAAGAAAATAAGTCTTGCCACCTAACTATGCATATAAGAAAATAAGAAAATTAATATACAAGAAAATAAAAAGAGAAAATATATAATTTATGTTGGTATTATTCTTATAATTTATAGAAGAAAATAAGGAGAATATATATATCATTAGTCTTTTCACCTAACTATGCATATATAATACATTGTGATAATTTAAATTTAATCTTTCCAATTTTAGCAATCATTATAATTTAATAAAATTTATAACCTAAATCACCAATATTTGTAACATATATTTATGATTTTTGCATATATTTATATTATTGTATAATTTTTTAATCAATTGTAATTATATAGTTATTTTTATAAGTAATTGTGATATAAGAAATGGTAATTATATACTAATTAACAAATATAACTTATTCTGTTACTTTAATACTAGGATAAATTACTATTGAATTCCTGAGATCTGCCTTAATTAACGAACATGTCCCTGTATTTTGATAAACTAACTAATTTAGTTCCTCAGTTTTGATTTCGTAAACTAAATGATTATTCTATCCATTTTTACCGTTAAATACCTATAAAAGACTAAAATATCTCTCATTTTCCCTTAAATTTCCCTTTTCTGCTATAGAAATCAAAACCCACAAAACTAGAACTCAAGCCACCACCACCGAAAACCATAACCAATGGGCTTTCATCACCATCGCCAATCGAAACTATAACTAGTGGGCTTTTGTAATACCCCGTATATTCGTGTAAAGACTTCTTGTTAAATATATGAATGATTTTCAGGTGTATATCATGTATATGGTTGGGTGCGATTTGAGTTCCATAAGAAATGAAAGTTAAATTGCTAAATGGAGCTGCAGGGCAAGAATCGCGCCCGCAACTTAGGTTTCGTGTCCAGTGTTGCGACCGCAACACAGACCGCGAAACTCTCTGCCTGAAATTGTCACCAGAATGAATAGTCACGTGAACAGTAATGTGTAGCGACTGCAAGGCTCAAGTTGCAACCACGATGGGCATGTCGTGACCGCGACTCCCATCGGGATCAGAATTTGGGAAACGGCTTTAAAAAAAAAAAGAAATTAGAGCCCCATTTCATTTTTCATGAGCCTTCAGAGTTTCTAAATTCATTTTCTCTCAAAGAACACTCACCCACTCACATTTAATGTCAAGAAACTTCATTAATTGCTTCAATTAAAGGACTTAGGGTTGCATTGTTCATTCCTTCTTCCATTTCTTGAAGCATTTATTGAAGAGGTGAATTAGGGTTTTGATTTTCTTTTGATTCTTCTTCCCCATTGTTATTAAATTATGTTTGGGGAGGGTATATGCTTAGAAATTATGAGTCTAGCATGTGTATGGTAATTCTAAGGATATTAATTGATATATTCTCCATTATTTGTGTTTATCTGTTAATAACTCATCCTAGAGGAAATCATGAGGATCATGATGGTTATGATGAATTGATGTGATAGTGGACCTTTCTATAGAGAGTTATAACATTCTTTTTGGTTAAGATGAGTATTTAATATACTATTATGCTTATACCTAATTTCTATGAAAATCCTATAAGCCTATATATATTTATGTTATTCAATCTCTTTGTGAAGGCCAACTGATTATGAATTATTGTGAACCATACTTCTAAATGATTAAACTATATGTATGAAACCGAGCTATTTGATTATTCTTTATGATATATGTATATGAACCTTGAAATAGAAATCTCCCAATATGATGTGGGACAAATATCAGACTTTGTGCACATCGTACCTATGAATAAGGTACAGTATCCGAACCCTAGCTAGGGAGGGTATTAATCCTAGTCATGAAGTCTGATCCACTTCATGTAGCATGTCCGTAAGGGGACCACTGTTTAGAGTATGTTTGTAAGGAAGCCTCTAGTCATTTTATTCAAAACATGCCTGTAAGGATGATTGTTGCTTAATATGAAGCATGCTTGTAAGGAAGCCTATGCTTGATTTCTATATAAATATGTATCTATGACTATCAAACCAAATTGATATCCATTCTATATATGAACCCATATATTTATGCATTGTGAAACCTAACCTTGAATTCTTTTTATGATATGATAATCCAAGTTTGAAAGGTATGATAGTATATTCTTTACTCACTGCTTTATCTCATTAGTGATTCTATTTTTCTAGGAGAATAGAAGTTCATCAGTTCGGTTCTTCAGGCACCCTTCTTCCTAAAGAACTAAGTTGATTAATGTAACTTCTCCTTTAACTATTTTGTATTGAAGTTTACTCTAGATGCTCCATGTGTGTAAGAGAGAGAGTCATTCTTTTGGCCTTAGTGGCATTATGGAATGATATTTATATGTATTAAATTATGATATGAGATTATATGGGTAGTATGTTATGTTCTTATGATATTAAATGTATGGTATGTGCTGATAGATGTGAATGGAGATTATATGAATGTGTATGGTCAGGTCGAGATCTTGGGTATGAGTTATATGTTTAGTTGAATGATGATGTGTGGGAATGCTATGTTTATGGGTTCTACGGGTGGTTGGTGGCTTTATGCCTACCCATACCCTAGGAATGTCGCACCTCCCGAAGGTGAGGTGTGACAAAGTTGGTATCAGAACTTAGTTAAGTCTAGTTTAGACTATATGAGTCATAGAGTATATGAACACCATGGACCTTAGGAAATTTCCTTTATGTATATTGAAGTTATTGTCTATGTATAGATCCGCGTTATCTTATATGTGTTATGTCTTCTCTTATTTGTTATATTATAGATGCCTCATAAAAGAGGAAGGGGGAGAGGTAGACCGAGGCGTGTACCTATTGCACATGTGGGAGCACCGGATGTGGCTTCGGATGCCGCTTTCATTTATGAAGAACCACTTGAGCCGCCAAGGGCTAGACGCCGGGTTCAAACGGAAGAAGTTCATGTTCCGCCAAGAAATGATGATGGTGAATTGAGGCGTGAGAATGAACAACTATGCCGAGAGTTAGATGAGTTGAGACGGATGATACAAAGAGATGCTAATGTAGCACCACCGCCGCCTCCTCCATAAGTGCAAGAGAGAGAGTTCCACTTCCTCCGGCTCCTATACAAGATAGAATACCACCTCCACCAGTTCCTGTTAATGCTCCAGTCCCTAGACAAATGGCTAGAGGGGCGATTAATGAAGGTGGAGTGAGTATTTATGCTTTTCTGAAGATGGGGTTATCAGATTTCCATGGTGAATATGGGGAGGAACCACATGGATTTTTGGATGTGGTAGAGAAGGTGGTGAGGAGACTTCCATGTTCGGATGCTAGAGCCATTGAGTTGGTAGGCTTATTGATGAAGGATAATGTTTGGGATTGGTTCCAAAGGCATGTCGAGAATCAACTGTATGGTGATGCTCCGCCTTTATGAAAACAGTTTAAGCAAGACATGATTGATGAATTCCTTGCAGAAGGAGAAAGAGAAAGCAGAGTGGCTCATTTTAAGAGCTTGAAACAGAAAGGCAAGTCTGTGACAGAGTATGCCAAAGAGTTTATTAGATTGAGCAAGTTTGCTCAAAAGATTGTTCCTACTGAAGCTGTACGAATCAAGAGATTCAGAAGGGGATTGATTGCTTCGTTACACAATTCTCTATGTGCCATAGAGTTTACTTCCTTATCCAAGCTCATTGATAAGGCTAAATAGATGGAAGCTAAGTGCAAGGAAGATAAAGTGGAATGGGAAGAGATATTTGAGAATAGAGGCAAGGGCCAATGTAGTTCGAGTAGGGGGTGGAGGGAATAGTTTACAGATGAGAGCTTCTGAGTTTTCCACTTCTACTGTTGTGAAGACCCAGCCTTCAGGAGGTTAAGGTCGGGGTCAGCCAAGGAACACATCAGTGGCTTATATTCCTGGAGCTATGAGTGTACCTAGATCCTCTCAGCAGGGCTATATCTATCCTACTTGCTCTATTTGTGGGAGGAAACATGAGAGAGCTTGTAGACTTCTCTCTAGATTTTGTTTCAAGTGCAATCAACCTGGTCGTTACATTAAGGATTGCCCACTATCTAGAGAGCAGCAGAGTGTTCACACTACCTCACAGCCTACAATCCAGATGAGCGGAGCAGATACTAGAGTTATAGGAGGCAGAGGTGGAGGACAAGGACAGGCACAGAGTTCAAGACTAGTGTCGGAAGCAAGAGGTCATGGCAGGGTGTTTGCAGTGAACCAGCAGGAGGCCTGTACCTCTAATACTACAGTAACAGGTATTCTTTTCATCCAAGATGTGCAAGCTAGAGTCTTGTTTGACTTGGGTGTTACCCATTTTTTTGTTTCACCGTGTTTTGCTAAGAGATTAGGGAAGGATAGAGAGATTATGAATGTTCCTTTAGAAGTGTTCACACCTCTAGGGGAATCTATGGATGTGAATTATATGTACCCTTCATGCATAATGGAGATTGATGGGAATAGACTTCCTAGTGATTTAATTGAGTTAGAAGTGCTCAAATTCAATGTAATTCTTGGTATGGATTGGTTGTCTAAATACCATGCATACATAGATTGCTATGAGAAGAAGATAGTGTTTAAGCCGTAAAAAGAGATTGAGTTTGTGTTTCAAGGAGATAGAAGTGATGTGCCTTCTAACTTGATATTTGTTATTGGGGTGAGAAGACTTTTAAGGAAGGGATGTCGAGGATATTTGGCACATGTGGTTGATATGAGGAAGACTCCTAATGAGGTACACCAAATACCAATAGTTAGTGAGGTTTTGGACGTATTTTCAGAAGAGTTACCAGAGTTGCCACCAGAAAGAGATATTGAATTCAATATAGAGCTTCTTCCTGGTACACAGCCAATATCCATTCCTCCTTACAGAATGGCACCTGTAGAGTTGAAGGAATTGAAAGTGTAGCTGTAAGCCTTGTTAGATAAGGGATTCATTAGACAAAGCAGTTCACCATGGGGTGCTCCAGTTCTTTTTGTGAAGAAGAAGGATGGTTCTATGAGACTATGTATCGACTATAGGCAGTTGAACAAAGTAACGATCAAGAACAAGTATCATTTGCCAACGATAGACGATTTGTTTGATCAATTGCAGAGAGCAAGTCACTTCTCCAAGATTGATCTCAGATTGGGCTATCATCAACTCAGAATCAAGAATGAGGATGTATGCAAGACTGCCTTTAGGATGAGATATGGTCACTATGAGTTCACAGTGTTACCATTTGTGTTGACCAATGCTCTAGCAACATTTATGGACTTGATGAATAAAGTATTTAAGCCATATTTAGATAAGTTTGTCATTGTATTTATAGATGACATCCTTATCTACTCCAAGAGTAAAGAAGAGCATGAGGAACACATGAGGATAGTACTGCATACTTTGAGGGAGCATCAGATATATGCCAAATTATCGAAGTGTGAGTTTTGGCATGATCATGTTTGTTTCTTAGGACATGTAGTTAGCAAAGATGGCATTCAGGTGGATCCTAAGAAGATTGAGGTAGTGTTGAATTGGCCTAGACCCACAAATGTGACAGAGGTTCATAGTTTCCTTGGTTTGGCAGGTTATTACAGGAGATTTGTTAAGGATTTCTCTAAGATAGTTTCGCCGTTAAACAAGTTAACTAGAAAGAAAGTGAAATTCCAGTGGGATGATGATTGTGAAGAGAGTTTTCAGAAACTCAAAATATGCCTCACTACAGCTCCAGTACTTGCATTACTAGAAGGATCAGGTGGATTTGCAATATAATGTGATACTTTGAGAGTGGGACTTAGATGTGTTCTTATGCAGCATGGTAAGGTGATTGCATATGCTTCAAGATAGTTGAAGAAGCATGAGATGAACTACCCCACACATGATCTAGAGATGGAAGCAGTTATCTTTGCTCTCAAGATTTGGAGACATTATCTTTATAGTGAGAAGTGTGAAATCTACAATGATCACAAGAGTCTTCAGTATATTTTACAGTAGAGGGACTTGAATCTAAGATAGAGGAGATGGGTAGAACTACTCAAGGATTATGATTGTCAGATCCTTTATCATCCCGGTAAAGCCAATGTAGTAGCAGATGCCTTCAGTAGGAAATCAATGGGGAGTTTAGCCTATATTGCAGAGGGAAAAAGACCCTTGATAAAAGATTTAAAGGGATTGTTCAACAAAGGGTTGCAATTTTAGGTTTTCGAATCTCAAGTGTTGATTGCTCACTTTCAAGTGAAACCCAAGTTAATTGATGAGATTAAAGCAGCGCAAGATGAAGATCCTTCACTTGTGAAGTTGAAGAGAGAAGTGCAAGCGGGTCAAACAACAGAGTTTGAGTTGAGAGATGATATATTGATGCATGGAAAGAGGATATGTGTACCAGATGTGAATGATCTTAGAGAAAAGATAATGAAAGAGATCCATCAAGTACCTTACTGTGTTCATCCAGGCGCCACCAAGATGTATCATGATCTGAAAGATTGCTATTGGTGGTCTGGTATGAAGAAAGATGTGGCTAAGTTTGTATCTTCTTGCTTGACATGCCAGCAAGTCAAGTTTGAATATCAAAAGCCATCCGGTCTTCTGCAAGAGATTAAGTTACCCGAGTAGAAGTGGGAACGCATCACGATGGACTTTATGGTGAGGTTGCCAAAGACTTTAAGAGGCTATGATTCTATATGGGTGATAGTGGACAGATTGACTAAGTCAGCTCATTTTATAGAAGTCATGACAACCTACACAGTAGCCCAGTATACACAATTGTACTTGAATAAGATTGTGAGCCTTTATGGAGTGCCTATATCTATCATTTTGGATAGAGGTACTCAATTCACATCCAGATTTTGGCACAAGTTACAAGAGGCCTTCAGTTAGACTTTAGTACAACTTTTCATCCACAGACCGATGGACAATCAGAGAGGACCATACAAACTTTAAAGGATATGTTTAGAATGTGTGTGCTAGATTTTGGTGGGAGTTGGGATAAGTATTTTCCTCTGATAGAGTTTGCGTTCAACAACAATTATCACTCCACCATAGGCATGGCACCTTCTAAAGCATTGTATGGTAGAAAGTGTAGATCGCCGGTATGTTGGATGGAAGTGGGTGACAAGCATATCGAAGGGCCTAAATTGATCAAGGAAACTTCTGAAAAAGTGCTAATGATACGAGAGAGATTGAAGACTACTTTCAGTAGACAAAAGAGCTATGCTAATCCGAAGAGAAAGGACGTTCACTTTTCGATAGGAGACCATGTGTTTCTTAAAGTTTCTCCTATGAAAAATGTGATGAGATTTGGCAAGAAAGGTAAACTTTCACCAAGATTTGTGGGACCATACGAAGTGTTGGAAAGAGTTGGCAATGTCTCCTATAGACTGGCTATTCCACTGAGTTTGGGTCATGTACATCCCACATTTCATATGTCAATGTTGAGAAAGTATGTGCCGAATCCTTCGCATGTGTTTCAACCACAAGTTCTAGAAGTGGATGAGAATTTGGCTTATGAAGAGATTCCAATTGCTATCGTTGATCGTCAAGTAAAGACGTTGAGAAATAAAGAAATAGCAATGGTAAAGGTGCAATGGAAGAATCATGGTTTAGAGGAGTGTACTTGGGAGAGTGAGCAAGATAAAAACTTGTTGTGATAAATCTACAAGTGTACAGATCGTGGGCAAGTAATAGTGTGTGAATAGAGTGTCGATCCCACAGAGAATGTGTTGACAATTACCAAATAATATGATTACTCTATTATTTAGAAAATTAATTTAGTTGTGAAGAAAAAGAAAATTAAAATAGATGTAAGAAAATTTAAAAGACAAATTCAATATATGATAAAGATTTAAGATTTAGATTTCATCAATTGATTACCTATGACTTTTTTATGTTCTCTAGATTGGTTTAATTTCATTGGAATTAATGATTAGATTTTCCTAAAATATATGATGTTCTCTCTCAAGATACAACACAAGTATTTATGTTAACCTTATGTCTACTCTCGTGATCACAAGCAATTAACACAAACCTATTAAGTTTTATGGAAATCCTTTAATTAATCACAAAGGAGTGTTCTTATCTCTAAGTAACACATTCCCTAGGTCTAATATCTTAATGAACTAATATTATGCTTCTACTCTCGCTACTTCACATAATATCTTTAAACATACAAATAGTGATCAATTATTCACAAGCATTAAGTTCTAAGATAA
>CATKHJ010261850.1:0-35598 GCA_949750685.1 Vernicia montana
TCATGGACCCCTCCTCGGGTCTCCAACTCAACAATCATATTCAACTCCAATATTGATTAAATTCTCCAATTTACTGATCATCATCATAATCAAACTCAATTCATAAATACTATTTTTAATAAAATCATCTTAATTACCATAATAATATATTTTCGTAAAATAATATTCAATTAAATTCCCGTAAATTCATAAAATCATCACAATCTTATAATTCAATCCTTTTTTATCAATTTAAACCCGAATATACATAAATATACGCAAAAGCGATAATTTTCGGGTAATTTAAAACACTGTAAATAAATCAATAATTTAGCGTTTCAGGCTCACCGGGGTCGAATTCTCGGAAACTAACTTCGGAATCACGACGTACATGAAAAAATATAAATTTCTGGAAATTTTGAAAATTTCGGGTCACCGGCGGCGCGTGGAGCCCACGCTCCGGCGATCGGCCGGCCATGCGCCGCCGCTGCTGGTGGCTGCTGGAGGCGGGAAAGGTGCCATTCGACTCGCTACGACGCCAGGAGCTCGAAAATGTCGTTCACTCTCCAAGACGCGCCGCAGTTCCGTCGGAAAACGCCTCGGAAGATTTCGGCCATGGGTTTTCGATCTTCCTTTCCGGCGAACTTCAGGTGGCAAGACCGGTATCAAATTGAAGCTCTCTTCAAGTAGAGTCGACCGGTAGCAGTTTCGCTCCATTTGGCCGCCGGAATCGGTCGGTATCTCCTTTGAAACATTCGGCGTCGGCGAAGCTTAGTCTGGCGCGTTCTCCGCTGTTCTTCACCGATTTTCGCCGCCGTTGCTTGCCTTGAGGTCGCCTGAGGACGGGCTTCCTCCTGGTATGGGCGGTGCTGCCCACCGCCGGCCAGAGGCAGGGTTTCCGGCGTCTCCTCTCTCTCTCTCTCTCTCTGTCGTCCGACTTTCTCTTTCCTTTCTTTTTTTTTTGTTTTAATAATAATAATAATAATAATTACTTTTTATTACTAATAAAACTATATAATAAAATATAATAATTTCAAAAAAATTAACTAAAATCAGGGTATTACAGTATTAATTATTTTTAAAAAAATTTCACAAGTAAAAAAAATATTTTATTATTTTTTTTAAATTAAGATAATTTAATGACTTCATTAATTAATTTATATGCTAAAATAATAAACAGAGAGAGTATTTATTTAAGTAAATATTCTAATAAGTCCTTATTTTATCAAGGTAATATGTTCTTAATCCATGTCATTATTTTTTAAAACATATAAGGCTGAGATATCTATTGTTGATTTATCATGTAACACCCTAGATAATAGTTTTTTTTTTTTTTTTAGGAAGACATAAGGTGCGTTTGGGATTTCTATTATTGGTTAAAAAAATATTTTTAAAATATTTTTAATTTAATTGATTGATTTTTATTATTTTTATAAACTATTTTTTTAAATATGCTTCTGGAAAAAACATTAATTTACCTACTTTTGAAAAAAAACAGTTTTAAAAATAATATAAATTTTTTTATTAAAAAATGCTTTTAAAAAACTCAATCTCAATCGGGACTATAATGATTTAATGTTACAAATAAATAATATGAATATTATTTACATTAAGTTACTATTAATTACTAGTTCTCGTTATATGTTTTGGGTGAAGTTTTATTATTTTATTATTTATATTTTTTAAAATATTTTAAAATATAAAAATTATTATTATTATTAAAATGTGATATTGACACTTTCAAATGGTTTCTAGCAATCTTTTAATTGAAATATATATAAATATAATGTCATAACAAAATTTTTGATAAAATAATTTTTAAAAAATTATTATTTAATGCATAATAAAAAAAATTTAAATAATTTTTGAGTTATATATAAGTTGATTCTCACACTGTCACACACATGATGTCACAGTACCTTTAATACTTCACATGCGTGTATATAACTTATGGCAGGTAATTCACAATTTATAGTATATTATTATTATTATTATTATTGGATTACAACTTTTTTTTTTTCCCAAAATTATTTTTGGATTACAAGGAGGGAAATATCCAAAAACAGAACCAAAACATTAAAAAAAAAAAAACACACACACACACACACACACACAACCAAAACTCTAGATACGGTAATTCCCTTTTTTTTTTTTTTATGGTATATTATTTTTGGTGGATACATGTATACAGTGATGGAGTCAGAATTTGAACGTAGGAGATCCAATTTAGCCCTTACCAACTAATAAAAAAATAATAATAATAATCACTTGTCGATTCATACACTCATAATTTGGCATCTAATTTTACAAGGAATTGAACAAAATGTCGATTTATACACTCAGAATTTGGCATCCAATTTTACAAGAAATTGAACAAAATTAAACTTTAACTTCTCATTCAACCAATTAGACAGTCTAAAGCTTAAAGAATATCTCAGTCCAATATATATATAAGAGTAGTGTGATTACCAACTACACCACATATTTATTTTTGCACTTTTACTACATACAAAATAAAAAATTTGAAGGAGGTTCAATGCTCCTTTGTTCTCAACGCGGATCCGTCCCCGCATATAGAAGAGATAAAATAAAAAAGAGATGTATTGTTTAATTAGGATAAAGAGAATAATTTTAGTGGAAGATGTTCTTATCATATATAAGAGAGATTATTTACTGGATAGGTAAGAAATATCGTTTCTTTAAAAGGCATACGTAATTAAAATAAAATACTTAATTAGATTATTTACGTAGCTATAGATTCATTGTTATGGGTGTTTTGAATTTTGGCTCACATCTTAACTTAGCCATTGCCCATAAAATAAACTCTCATTTTGCATGTGATCAAATTTGGAACCAAGTAATGTACTTGGTGATTGGATCTAAAATATGTAGTGTTTTTGTCCACATTTTTGCACTTGGTTGGAAGCTAAACACGTAGCATATTTTCATCCACTTATTCAAACTTTTGTGCAATATAAATAAGGCCTTGTGTGAGGCTTTGATCATCAGAAGCAAAATAATCCGAAAATTAGTAAGAGAAGTGAGTGTTTTGCAAATTTCAATAAGATCCCTCTTCAAGTTTTGTCTCTCAATTAGGTCAAACAAAAGATTATTTCTTTTATTATTTTGTTGGTACATTTAGAGAGGTGAGTTTATTTATTGTATTTGGGTTAAAGGGCTTGAGTGTGTTATTCTCTATTTATTTTGTACTCTTCATTTTAATTAGTGAATTTTACTTTTCACTTGCTCGTGGACGTAGACTTACGCCGAACCATGTAAATTCAGTGTCTCTATTTTATTTCTCTTACTTTTGCCGTCCATTTGTTCTAACAAACTGGTATTAGAGCTAAGCTGAAAATAAGTGTGGTAGTGTGAAAGTACATGTCTAGAAAAGTTTTGGCTAAAGAAATACTTGGTATTTAAGTGCGTCCATTGTGACCCATCTCTCTTTCCTGAGAACTTACCTGGTGTATTGTTCACTGACTACAGTCACTATTCCAGTGTACGGTCATCATGACGACAACAAAATTTGATATTGAGAAATTCGATAGCAATATGAGTTTCACCATATGGCAAGTCAATATGCGTGCAATCTTGATTCAAAATGGTCTGCAACAAGCACTACTAGGTAAAGATAAATTACCTAGTACTATGGATGAGGCGAATAAGCAGAAGATGGATGATAAGGCCCTTGCTTCCATTTAGTTATGCTTGTCAAATGAAGTATTGCGAGAAGTCATGCAAGAGAAGATTGACAAAAATTTATGGGATAAGCTTGAATCTTTATATGTTACAAATAATCTCACTACTAAGTTGGTAGCAAAGCACCGTCTTAACACACTCAGCATGGCCGAAGGTGTACCTATCAAATCTCACATTGATGAATTCTCCACTATCCTTATGAATTTAGAAAATATGGAGATTTCTTATGATTTTGAAGATCAAGCTCTTATGTTGCTTCGCTCACTACCTCCATCCTACAAGCACTTTAGAGATACTTTAATTTACAGTCGGCAAACTCTAAAATTAGAGGATGTTAAATCAGCTCTATTTTCAAAAGAATTTATCGACAAGAAGCTTGGAATGAGTATAAATGACAGCCCAGCAGAATGTCTACTTATTAGAGGAAGGTCTACAAATAAGAATTCTTCTAACAATCAAAAATCAAGGTCTAGATACCAGAATTTGACTTGTAATTATTGCAAGAAAAATGAGCATATCAAGTCAGAATGTTTCAAGTTGAAAAACAAGCAACAGAACAAAGATCAGCAGAAAGAGGAACCCGCTGGAGCCAGTATTGTTCAAAATCAAGAGCAATGTGATATGCTCTTGGTCTGTGATGATGGAGTCAGAACCAGAAATGAATGGATTCTAGATACAGCTTGCTCATTCCATATGTGTCCCAACAAAGATTATTTCTCCACATATAAATCGGTGCAAAGTGGAGTTGTATTGATAGGCAACAACCATGCTTGTAAAGTTGCTGGAATATGTACAATTAAAATCAAGATGTATGATGGAGTAGTCAAAAATCTTATCTCTTTAAGTACTCTGGATTCGAATGGCTACAAATTTACTGGCGGAGATGGAATTTTGAAGGTTGCTAAAGGTTCTTTATTCGTGATGAAGGTTGAAAAGATAGGCAAACTGTATGTTTTGAAAGGTTCTACAGTTATAGGTGCAGTAGCCGTGACCACATCTTCATTGGCAGACTCAGATGTCACCAGATTATAGCATATAAGGCTGGGACATATGAATGAAAGAGGTCTGTCAGAGTTAAGCAGAAGAGGTCTTCTCTGGGGTCAGAGTACATCCAAACTAGACTTATATGAGCATTGCATTTTCGCCAAGCAGAAACGAGTCAGTTTCAGTATTGTAGTTCACAAAACTAAAGGTACTCTAGATTACATTCATTCAGATCTTTGGGGGCCTGCACGTGTCTCATCAAAAGGTGGTGCTCGATATATGCTTACCTTCATTGATGATTATTCTATAAAGGTTTCGGCATATTTCCTAAAGTATAAAAATGATGTGTTTGCCACTTTCAAGCAATGGGAGGCTTTGGTTGAGAAACAGACAGGAAGAAAAACAAAGCGACTCAAAACAGACAACGGTCTAGAGTTTTATCAAGGTGATTTTAATGAATTCTGCAAAAATGAAAGCATTGTGCATCACCTTACAGTCAGAGGCACACCACAACAGAATGGTGTAGCAGAGTGTATGAATAGAACGCTCTTGGAGAAAGTCCATTGTATGTTATCAAATTCTGGCCTATCTAAAGACTTCTGGGCAGAAGCAGCTTCTACAGCCTGTCATTTGGTGAATCGTTCTCAATTCACAACAATTGGCTTAAAGACTCCGGAGAAGGTATGGTATGTAAACTAACTGAATATTCTAATTTAAAGGTATTTGAGTGTCCTGCTTATGCACGTGTTAATGATGGCAAATTAGAGCCACAATCCAAAAGGTACATATTTATTGGTTATCCTTATGGTGTAAAAGGATTTAGATTATGGTGCCTTGATCCCAAGTCTCCAAAACTAATAATTAGCAGAGATATTGTGTTTAATAAATCTGCTATGTCACATCCTGGAAATGAGACTTCTGCTAGAAAAGAAACTTTTGTTTCTTCTGATGCATATGCTACAAGTTCTTCTAAGTAGGTGGAGTTTGAAATGGAGAATGAACCTTCTCCACAAAATCCAGTTCAGATCCCTACATCTATTAAAGAAAAAGAAACACCACAAAGTGAAGAAGAAGACTCTATTGTTAGACATAAGCCACCAAGAAAGAAGATGAGGCCTCTGAGACTAACAGATTATGTCTCATTTGCACTAGCTATGGCAGAAGACACAAATGCAGTTGGTAATCCTTCAACATATTCAGAGGCTATCTCTTGTGATGATTCTGCTAAGTGGTTAGTGGCTATGCAATAAGAGGTGGAGTCCCTTCACAAGAATAAAACTTGGGATTTGGTCAAACCGCCTAAAGATAAGAAAATTGTTGGATGCAAGTGGGTCTACAAGAAGAAATATGGTATTCCAGGTGTTGAAGAGGCCAAGTACAAGGCACGGTTGGTTGCAAAGGGCTACAGTTAGGTACATGGAGTTGACTTTAATGATGTGTTCTCACATGTTGTTAAACATAGCTCTATTCATGTCTTGCTTGCTTTGGTTGCTATGCATAATTTGGAGTTGGAACAACTGGATTTTAAGATCGCCTTTTTGTATGGATAGCTTGAGGAGATAATCTATATGCAACAACCTGAGGGTTTTGAGATCGAAAGTAAGAAAGACCATGTTTGTTTATTGAAGAAATCATTGTATGGTCTGAAAAAATCTCCTCGACAGTAATACAAGCGGTTTGATTCTTTTATGGTTGGCCATAGCTATTCTAGGAGCCAGTATGATAGCTGTGTGTATTTCATAAAACTTGCATTTGTGTATTTGTTGCTTTATGTTGATGATATGCTAATTACAGCCAAGGATATGTCTGAGATTAACAAATTAAAATCAGAATTAAGTGGTGAATTTGAAATGAAAGATTTGGGAGCAGCCAAGAAAATTATTGGTATGGAGATTCAAAGAGACAGAGCTGCAGGAAAACTTTATTTTACTCATAAGAGTTTTGTTGAAAAAATTTTGGAGCGTTTTGGTATGAAAAACGCTAAACCTGTAAGTACTCCACTTACTGCTTATTTTAGACTTTTCTGTTGCTATGTCACCACAGTCAGAGAATGATATTGAGTACATGTCAATGTTCCCTACTCCAGTCAATGATATTGCACATGCAGTCAGTATTGTCAGTAGATATATGTCTAATCCCGGTAAAGAATATTGGCAAGCAGTGAATTATGAGATATCTGCAGGCACTGCTGATTCTTATTTAGAATTTGGAAACAGTAAGGGAAATTTGATTGGTTACGTTGATTCAGACTATGCAGGTGATCTCGATAGGAGGAGATCCATTATTAGCTATGTATTTACTCTTGGTGATACTGCTATCAGTTGGAAAGCTACTTTACAGTCTACAGTAGCATTATCCACTACGGAGGTATAATACATGGCAGTTGTCGAGGCTATTAAAGAATCCATTTGGTTAAAAGGTTTGTTTGGTGAGCTTAGTTCGGATCAAAATGTGTTTTTCGTCCACTGTGATAGTCAGAGTGCTATTCACTTGAAAAAAGATCAGATGTTTCATGAGCGGACAAAACATATTGATGTGAAGTATTATTTTGTTCGTGATATTATCTCTCAGGGTAATATTTCTGTTAAGAAAATTGGTACTGCAGACAATCTGGCTGATATGTTAACAAAGCTTCTTTCAGTATGCAAGTTCAAACATTACTTGAACTTAATTGGTATTTCTCATACTTGAATTGCCCTTATGGGCTTACGTGAAGAAAGTGGAGTAATATCTTCTAATTTTTTGTTTGAAGAAAATTCAAGTCAAGGTGGAGATTTGTTATGAGTGTCTTGAATTTTGGCCCACATCTTAACTTAGCCCTTGCCCATAAAATGAACTCTCATTTTGCATGTGATCAAATTTGGAACCAAGTAATGTACTTGGTGGTTGGATCTAAAATGTGTAAAATGTGTAGTGTTTTTGTCCACATTTTTGCACTTGGTTGGAAGCCAAACATGTAGCATATTTTCATCCACTTGTTCAAACTTTTGTGCACTATAAATAAGGCCTTGTGTGAGGATTTGATCATCATAAGCAAAATCATTCGAAAATTAGTAAAAGAAGTGAGTGTTTGGCAAATTTCAATAGGGTCCCTCTTCAAATTTTGTCTCTCAATTAGGTTCAACAAAATATTGTTTCCTTTATTATTTTGTTGGTACATTTAGATAGGTGAGTTTATTTGGTGTATTTGGGTTAAAGGGCTTAAATGTGTTATTCTCCATTTATTTTGTACTCTTCATTTTAATTAATGGATTTTACTCCTCCCTTACCCATGGACGTAGGTTTACGCCGAACCACATAAATTCTGTATCTCTATTTTTTTTCTCTTACATTTGTCATCCATTTGTTCTAACATTCATTTTAATGGAATCCAACAAAGACTTAAATTTAAATCCTCATTTTTTTTATATTAAAAAAATTAAATTACTCATTGATAATTGTAATGATGTTATTTATCTTTATATTTTTTAAAATTTAATTATGTTTTAAGAATATTATACTCGCATTCCTTATATATATATATATATATATATATATATATATATATAAAAGAATATTATATATACCTGCAAACTATTATGAATTTTTTTGAAAATTAAGTACATATGCTTTTTTTTTTTAATTTGTAAAGTTATCTCTTCGATCTTCCCGTGAAATGATAAAATTTATATATGCCAATTTTAAATTAAATCATATGATTTTTTTTTTTTTACTTTCTTAAACTTTAATGATTGTATTGATGCTATTCATATTATATTTTTAAAATTTTATTTTATTATAATAATATTATAATATTTATCTATTTTTCATGAAGTATTAATAATTTTTCTGCAAAGTGCATATGCTTTTTGTGAAATTATCACTTTTTCCATAAGATGTTAAAACCTATAACAATTTGAATAAATCATGAAATTTTTTTTTTTTTTTTTGTTACAAAGAGGGTCGAAGCCCATAAACTACGCAACTATATTGCGAGAGAGAGAAGTCTTAGAAAGATCATGAAAAAACCAAGTTTGAAGACCAGCAGGAGGGTGAGTTAATCTGTGATACCTAACAACATGAGAGCTAACTAAACTTGCAAGCCAATCTGCAGCAAAGTTTGCTTCCCTGTACACATGAACAAGATGCACATCCTAATTGTGATTCAGCAAGCTTCAAATCTCATAAACAATAGCCTCATTAGCATTAGAGTTCCTTGAATGATCTTTAACCATTTGCAACATAGCTTGACTATCAATTTCAGCTATAACTTTTTTAATCCCAAGCACCCAAGCAAGCTGCAATCCATTATACAAATCCCACAACTCGGCTCAAGTAATGGAACAATCACCAATACTATGCACAAACCCACCAACCCAGCCACCTAAAGAATCCCAAATAAGACCACTAACCAAAGCTAATCCCAAATCCGCTTTAAAAGCTCCATCTATGTTAAGCTTGAACCAAGACTATGGAAGGGAAGACCAGCTAATATAATGAACAATCCTCTCTTTAACTCTACCAAGCTTCCCATCTAAATTTTTGCTATTCAAAATATATGTTGCTCTGATCCACACATCTTCCACGATTGAGTGAGAGTGAGCTTCACTATTGAAAATAATTTTGTTTCTTCTATTCCAAAGACACCAAATTGTTACCCCAAACAAGGTGCTCCACTCGACACCATCCCTTAAAGTGAAAGAATTTCTAATATTATTACTAACCCAAACTTGGGGTAAATTATATTTAAAATCACTAAACTTTTCTCTGTTTTTTAATGTGGTCACAAAACTTTAATTTCTTTCAATTTAATCACTAAACTTTAATTTTTTTTTCACCGGCAAGTCACTAAATAAAATCAGATGAATAATCCACCGGAAAGCCTACGTGGCATGCCACGTAGGATGACACGTCATCAAAATTGATGACAACAGATTGCCACGTCATATTGATCCTTTGACCATAAATGGGCCCACATGTTCTGAAATAAAAAAATTATCCTATGCATGATTGACACGTGGCAATGAGAGAAAAAAAAAAAGAATGTTGGATTATTCCCATCGATCTACAGATCCAAATTTTTTTTAACTCATTCTCTCTCTGAAAACACATTCTCTCTCTCTAAGAATACAGAGAACGATTTATGGACGGATTTAGGTTTAATCATTTTATATGATCAGAGGCTACTTTGAGCAGGAAACAATGGCGATCAATTTTTTTAATTTCTTTTTTGTATTAAGTAGGATTTATGTGTTAGGGTTTTAAAATTAAAGATGGTTTAGAGTTAGAGAGAGAAAAATCATAAGATTTGGGAATAGTTTTATCAAAATCGGGGACCACTATCACTGAAAAGAGAAATCTTTATCAATGGACTGAAGAAAAAGGGAGACAAAGGACCAGGCCCCTAAATACTGTAAGTGTTTTATATGTTTGTTCCTATCACGTTTTGATGGTTATGATTGTTGGGTATATTTGGGTTTTCACAAAACTTTATTGGGTTGTTTGGTAATGAATGGAGTAGTAAATAGCAAGTTCTGAGTGGGGCAATATTATTTTATAACTGTGCTTGGATTATGTGTTTAGATTTTTAAATTACGGTTAATTTTTTTTTTTTTTTTTTGTGTTGATGTTTAAATTGTTTGTTTATTTGTATGAGGAATTTCTTGTAAGTGAGAATTACTTAAGTTCACACTCTGACAGCTATTGCAGAGTGTGAAATCCTAATTTAAAATTAATGTCTCCAACCCTATTATTTATGCATCAATGATTTTTTTTTTCTTTTTTTAACTTGTTATTTATATGTTACTTTTCTTCAATTTTTAATTGTTTTTTCTATGTTGCTTTTTTGGAAATTTGCAGCAACTATCTCTGATTACTTTAGCATTCATTTGCATCATAGTGGGTCTTGTAATGGGGTAGAATATGTCAATGGGTCCATAAATTACTTTGACTTTTGTTCTGTTGACAAATTGTCCATTATAGAAATAGATAGGATGGTTGGGGAGTGTGGCTTAACAGGAGACTTGGAATTCTATTGGCAAAGACCAAACAGTAGTTATTGTGAGGGTCTTAGTAAGCTAGCAAAGGATGGGGATGTATTAGAAATGGGCTATAATATGGATAGCATTAAGGTTATTAACATATATGTGAAACATGGTTGTCAAGGTTTGGTATCTAATTTAGTAGATGTCAATGTCAGGGTAGATGAAGGAATTAAGAGGTTAGGAGCATTAGAGTCTAGAGGGCAGGTTGAGGTTCAAGTCCAGTTTAAACAAAAGATACCAGAAAGGGTAAATCTAATGAGCTGAAGAAGCCTAATATTAGGGGGTCACAAAAAAAGACTGTGAGCAGTAGATTAAAAAATTTAGAAGTTATTAGTGAGGGTAATAATAGTGATGATGCAGGTAATGAAGAGGAATTAGGTGATGAGTATGATGAAGATTATGTTGACCCTTCTACAAAATTCGTTGATAGTGATTATGATTTAGAGGAGGATGATGATGACTTATTTGAAGTCAATGTAGACAAGGGGATTGAGAGAGATGTAAGTAGATCCACTAATAGTAATAGAGAAGCAGCATATTCATTAGTAGGTAACATTGAGTTTGATGGTAATGATTCAGATCTTGCACCATCTGATGAGTTGTATTCTACATCTGAGACAGATGAGGAGGGTGAGATTAATAAGCCTAAAGTGAGATACCCTGAGTTTGTGTATGAGAGAGACATTTCATGCCCAACTTTAGTTCCTGATATGTTGTTTAAAAATTTGGATGAATTTAAAGATGCTTGCAGGGCTTGGGCTATTAAAAATAGGTGGCAGATAACATTTAGGCCTAATGATAAATTGAGATGCAAAGCTAAGTGTAGCAAACCTAACTATCCATTTTACATTTTTTGCAATGCCTCTATAACTGTCCCAAACACTATGCAAATCAAGTCTAGTAATTTTGAACATAATTGTAATAAGGAATATAATATTAGACAGATGACTTCTAAATGTCTTGCTAAAAGATACCTTGAGAGGTTTAGGGTTGATCCTAGTTGGGGCCTAAAAGGTTCTATTAAGGCAGTTCAGGATGACCATGAAATGCATGTAACTGCCACCAAGGCTTGGAGGGCTAAGGCTATAGCATTGAAATTAATTGATGGGAATGAAAAATAACAATTTTTGAAACTTAAAAATTATAGACTTGAGATTCTTAGATCTAACCCAGGTAGCACAGTTGAATTAATAGAAGATGAGTTTGATTTAGAAAGATTTGGAGGTATATACATTTGCCTAGGGCCATTGAAGGAGGGCTTTACTTCAGGATATAGAAAACTTATTAGGGTGGATGGTTGTTTCCTCAAGGGTATGTATGGGGGGCAATTGTTGTGTGCTGTGTCTATTGATGCAAATGATTGCATATACCCTCTTACATGGGCAATTATAAGAAGAGAGAACAAGGCTAATTGGATGTGGTTTTTGTGCCTACTTGGTAAAGACTTCAATGTGCAAAAAAATCTATGGGATTGGACTTTCATGAGTGACAGACAAAAGGTAATTTGTTTATCTTCTATTATTTATGTTCCTCATTTGTTGATTCTTCATATTTGTGTGCCAAACATCAACTTTTAATTTTTCTTAATTTTTTGTGTAAAATTCAGGGATTAATTCCAGCATTAGATGAGTTGTTTCCTGCTGCAGAGAAAAGATGGTGTGTAAGGCATATATACACCAATTTTAGAAAAGACTTTAAGGGGAAGGAACTGAAAGATATGCTTTAGGATTGTACAAGAGCCAGCTATGTAGAGAGATTGACTAAGTGTATGGATGCTCTTAATGAGAAAAGTCATGATGCACATCAATGGCTATGCAAAATAGAGGCCAAGCACTGGAGTAGATCACACTTCCCAACACATTCAAAATGTGATCTTTTGTTGAACAACATCAGTGAGTGTTTTAATGCTTTGATACTAGAGGTTAGGGATAAAGGGATTATAACTTATTTGGAGATTATTAGACATAAGTTGATGAAGAGAATTTGGACAAAAAGGAATGCAATAAAGAAAGTTTCAGGGACATTGTGCCCAAAGATTCAGAAGAAACTAAACAATATTAAGGAATTTTCTTTTAAATACAACTGTAGGTGGGCTGGGAAGAATAGGTTTGAGTTGGAAGGGCCTGGGGGTCAATATGTGGTGGATAAAGTTGATAGAAGTTGTAGCTGTAGGAGATGAGATCTCACTGCAATCCCATGTGCACATGCTATTTGTGCCTTAATGGTGAATAGGGAGTCTCTAGAAGACTATGTAGATGAATGTTATCATGTGAGCACCTTTTTGAAGATATATAGCCACACAATCAATCCACTTGCAGGTACTGAATTTTGGCCTGTTAGCAAAGAGCCTGTACTTTTACCACCCCACAAACCAAAACCTAAGAAAGGTAGGAAAGCCAAATTGAGAAGATTTGAAGCTGAGGAGTTGGAGCGTTTGCAAACTACAGGAAGGGTTTCTAGGAAAGGCACTATAATGACCTACACAATTTGTAAGCAAGAGGGACACAACAAGAGATTTCATAGAGTGCAAGCAGGAATTGAGTTAGCTGATGCAAATCCAAGGCCTAAAGTAAAATATGAATTGGTTAAAACTAAATTCAACATACATTTTATTATTTATGTGTTGACTTATTATTACAATGTTGCAGGTCACTAAACCAAAAAAATCAAAAACAACATCCAACATTTCTGTCCAGGCTACACCAAAATCAAGTGGGCAGCCATATACAGTACAATGGTTTCCTGATGTGAGTTATTTTGTAATTTTTTTTTTATTTTTTTCTTTGAAATTGTTGATAGTATACAACATATTCCTTTAATGTAGGGAACAAGCAAAGTTGCCAATGACAATATTTTCTATCATAACCAAGAACAAAATCAACCAAGCCAGGGTGTGAAACACTGTCAAGAGAGTGTTCAGAACTATCTAGAGGTACCATTAAATTGAGGTAATATGCATTTACATATTCTTTTACTTGCAAATTATACAATTTGGTAATAAGCTTATTATTTTGTGCACTCAATGGTACATAAATATGCATATGCAGGTAACAAATGATGATCAACAAACACAAGATAGCTATTCCCAACCACCTGTATCACAACCTCATTTTTCACAAGTATATCATTTTAAATAAAAGAAAAGTGGTTTGTAAAACAAAAAAAATTTTGAGGATTGATGTGTTTATATGTTTGTATTGAAAGGTTATAAACCCAACACAGATAGGAGATGATGATGATATAAACAGGCTTATTGAGTCCTTGAAAGATCCAAACCTTTAAGATATTGATCCTGATGAAGAAGATGCAGATGAATCTGCAGTACTAGATAAGGTAATTCCTAAATATTTTCTAGCTATTTAAAAAAAACCAAAAGCTTTACTTAATGTTAATCAGATCGTTATCTTTTACTGACACAAAATAATGATGCAAGGAAGCATATGCAAATTAGAGGAAGTATACCTCAGCCTATGTCATTTGAACAATTGACAACTTCCAAACCAACTCCTAGAGTGCAAAGAAGGCCTGTCACAAGGAATATGGGTAAATTTCCAAAGCCAACTCCCAATATGCCAAAAACAAACATATGTTATCTTACTTCTTCCCAAATAGCAAGAACAAAGTTTAAGAAGCCTGCATTTATCAATCCATCCAAGGTAGTTCAACAAGGAAGAAATAAGTCCACCATTGTGATAGATGATGAAGATCTTGATTTGAATCACCAAGCTCAAACAAAGAAACAGAAGCAGAAGCACCATAGTGGACAGGGAACATGACTTACTGATTTGATAGCATTCAAGAGGAGTACTCAGTGATTGAGAAATTAGGATTTTTTGCTTTATGAATGTTTTTGATATGTCTATGATGAACATGAAATTATTGAAAATGTGTTTTGCTTTTTGACAGATACTTTTTTGTAAAGATGCTTTAGACATTAGCATCAATACGTGGATTTTGTTTTTTGGAAGATAGGGAAAACAGTCATAGTAATGCATTCAACATTTGTTTGAATGCTTACTTTACATATTATAAGTGTTGGGAATATGTCATGTGGGACTTGTGCTACATGTCAATTAGGCAACACTTTTTAATCTATGTTTTTTTACTATATACTTGTAATTGGATACTTTATTAAGTTAAATAATACATTACTTTAATTATTATAGTGTTTTTTGTTTGTGTTATATATAATTCAATTTATTTATTAGTAATTTTGGTTAAGTTTGATTATATTAACTATTAATTCAATATAAGAAACAAGCAATTATAAAGAAAACCATAATTTTTATATTCTAATGATTTTTAATTGTTTTTTAAACAAAGGGGATACATAACAAAATAAACAAAAGATTGTAGCATTTTGTCAAAATGCTGAGTTTCCCCACATAACAAAATAAACAAACCTCATCCTGTTTCAAAATACATAATTTCCCCACATACAGTCAACTCCTACAAACACCTACTTACTTTTTTACTATTACTAATTCAACCCAACAAATTCAACCCCTAGTTTCTATTACTAAAACATGTCCCAACAATCAAACCCATCAAAAATATTATACAAAATACACAGAGTATTTTGCAGCTATTGTTCCTTGTTGAAGTAGCATCTGCAACACCTTTATCCATATCAACACCATGAGACTCTTACACAACTGTTGCTGCTCTGATGAAATTCACATTACCTTGCACCTTCTTGAATCTCCTGGACTTAGAGTATCCCTCCTCAGTCATTGGTGGATCAATCCAATCAAAATAATCGCAATAACCCATCACTTCCTACATAATTTGATCAAACATATAAATTACAAACCCAAGTAAGCAATTATAACTACATTAGCCTCAACCAAACACAACCTAATATACCAAACTCTCTAACTAACAAATGCAAGACCAATTTCCACTCACATTCTTATAATTTCTACAACCAAAGTAACGTCTCCTAGGGTTCAAATCAGACCATGAAGTCTTCAACAAAGAAGGGAAGCCATACTTGCATCTTGGTACAATTAATTGAGCCATTGATTTTCAGGTAATCAAAGTTAGGGTTTGAATTTAGAAGATTTGAAATTAAAACCTAGGGTTTTTTTTTCGCTGTTTATATGAGTGCTTGAAAGTTAAATTCAACACCTAATTGAAAGAAGAGAGAACCATTATTTGTTGAGAAATAGAAAGAGATCGAGAGATTATGATAGTTATGGTTTGGAGAGCATGAAAAATCGAGAGAGTGGAGGAGAAGATAAATAGAGATGAGATCTGCTGGTGCAACGGTAAAAAAAAAAAAAAAAAAATTCTCTCTCATTGCCACGTGTCAATCATGCATAGGATAAATTTTTTTATTTCAGAATATGTGAGCCCATTTATGGTCAAATGATCAATATGACGTGGCAATCTGTTGTCATCAATTTTGATGACGTGTCATCCTACGTGGCATGCCACGTAGGCTTTCCGGTAGATTCTTCATCTGATTTTATTTAGTGACTTGCCGGTGAAAAAAAAATTAAAGTTCAGTGATTAAATTGAAATAAATTAAAGTTTTGTGACCACATTAGAAACAGAGAAAAATTTAGTGATTTTAGATCCAATTTACCCTCCAAACTTGCAAAGAGTAAAAAAAAAAAAGTATTTCATTGCTGGTTCTGTAACAAAGCATTCCAAACCTGCATGGCTAGCGGAC
The DNA here is from genome assembly GCA_949750685.1 of Vernicia montana. Taxonomy (NCBI): domain Eukaryota; kingdom Viridiplantae; phylum Streptophyta; class Magnoliopsida; order Malpighiales; family Euphorbiaceae; genus Vernicia; species Vernicia montana. Next base: position 16,366 of record CATKHJ010261850.1, read on the forward strand.
AATATCTCACAACAAGAGCAGCATCCTCCATGGCTCCCCCACATATCTGACAACTAGTGTCATTTGTTAGATGTTGTCTTCCCCTTTTCGCATTTGAGAGAATTTTTTGCTTGTACAATAATCAGAGGAACACTCTAATTCGTTCTGGACCATCCCACTTCCAAATGCACTTCCAAACATCATTTTGATCATCCCAGTAATCCTCCATGATAATGGCATAAGCAGAGTACCCCTAAACAATACTATCAACCTCATCATCAATTATAGGGAAGATGATAGCAGCAATTTTGAGAATGACACGCTGAAAAAAAAATCATGAAATTTTGTTTAAGACACTATCACTTCATTTAGAATAACTCTGTTTCACTCTCTACTTATTTTGATGTTAATATTAATTATAATAAAAGTAGATTTATAAATTATCTTATTTCATTATGTTCACATATAATTTATTTGGTTGATATATGACTTTATTGGATTTTGTTCACGTCTAGTGTCAATTTAAAATATATGACATATATGACGAATTTTAATTATAATAATTTTTAATATCTATATAAAAATTGATTGATTTTATAATTATTTTTTTATATAATAATAGTATTATGGCTTTATTTAAAAATTTTGAAATTCTTAGTTTTCAATAATTTTTTTTGCCATTGTTAGTTGATACTTGTACTACAAATCAATTTTCATTCATAATAGAAAGTATACTTCTCTCATTTAATTAAAAAAAAAACAAATTATTATAAAATCAACAAATTTATAAACAACTAGAATTAATTAAAAAATATAAATGTAATAAATTCATGTATCAACTATATTTATGCAAAAATTCACATCACATGCATCTATACTGTAGTCTTAAAAAAAATAATTAAAATCATTTCACGTGAAAGTTAAAATTTCACATCCCACCACAGTCTGGTGTGGTATATTCTTCAAATCAGACAAGAACAACAATAATCGGATCTATGTGCAAAAAAAAAAAACAATAATCGGGTCAAGCCAGCCAGTCGCGTCCTTCCAAGTAACGGCTACTTCGCCTCTCTGTAGCCGTCACAAGTCACAACAACACTAACCCCACCAATTCAAACGGTCACATTTCCCCTCCCATCAATACAATAACCAAAACCACACTGCGCGCTCTATATATCCCTCTCTCTCACTCTCTGTACTCTCCATCAAAACCCAAAACACAAGAGAAGGCAAAAAAAATTTCCGAGAAACAAAAACACTGTTTCCAATTTCACTTTTTTATTTTTTTGCCAATTTCAGAAATGTCAAATATGATGCGAAGTCTATTTGTATTTGTTTTAATTGTTTTGAGTATTTTTAATAATTTCATTGTACAAGCAGACAATGCTCCTGCACCTTCGCCTTCAAAAACGACGCCGTCTCCTTCATCTTCTCCTCCGGCGAAATCGCCTATCTCTTCTCCCGCAAATGCTCCGGCTAAATCTCCTACTACTTCTCCCGCAAATGCTCCGGCTAAATCTCCTACTACTTCTCCTACAATTTCTCCGGTGACATCTCCATCTAGTCCTTCCATATCCCCTACAAAGTCTCCCTCACAATCCCCTTCAAAGTCTCCCTCACAATCTCCAGAAATCTCCCCTGCATTGTCGCCTGCTTCGGCGCCTGTCACTCCCGCGACGCCACCACCAACTTCTGCTACCCCATCTCCAAGTGGATCCCCTCCAGTTTTATCACCAACTACTCCACCGCCCACGGTTTCCACGCCGGCTGCAACTCCAGTGACCGCTCCTCCGACTTCGGCTCCGGTGGCCAGCCCACCAGTTTCGGAGGGTCCGGTTGCTGCAGGTACCCCAGAGGCATCGGCGAGTATTCCTTCCAGTTCAGCAACACCGGTAGAGGCACCAATGGTTTTCCCATCGAGTAGCAGCCCACCGATTCCTACTCCGACGAGTTTGTCTCCGGAAACTGCAGAAAGTCCGGTCAACGATGAATCGGGTTCAAGGTCCATGTATGAGGTTCGGGTGATATTGAGCGGGTTATTGGGTGTTGGATTTGGGGGTGCCTTGGCTTTGGCAATTTAATTTTATTGTTATTTATTTTTTTTATATATTCATTTCTTGTATTTTACGGTTATGGTTATTAATTTATTATATTAACCTGCATTGTACGGTTTGATAAATATCCGTTTACTACACTGTGAATACCGCCCCAAAGTAATAAATATTATTAATAGATGGTGTGATTAATTAAGAGATTGGGCATGTCACATGTGGAAACATTTGACAATTTGGAGCGTTGTTGTTAGGTGAGAAATTCTTATATCAGTTTGAGATTTATAATCTCCATATTTGAGATATTAAAATTTAATTATTATTAAAAATGCAACTCAAAGTTTTTATTGGCTGGTATCAAATTCAAATTTAAACAAACTATATAGTTGTGTCACTTAACATGCTTGTAATTGTCAAATTAAGAATTATATCAAATATTATAGTCTAAATATTATAAATGTAAAAATTATTAATTAAATACTATGTATAATATATGTGTATACATCTAAACCATTCTAAAATATTTGTAATTGTGTCGAAACTTTAATTATAAAAGATTATTTTATTATAATTTTTTTTTAATTTAGAGAAGGAAAATTGATTGAGTCTTTTACTTAGAAGAAAATGTACTTATGGTTAAATTATATTTCGATGTATATTTTATTATAATTTTTAAAATTAGTTATAATAATATTTATTTGGTTAAAATTTCATCTATTATTTTGTGATTGAGAATAAATTGACGAAGAGTTATGATAGAGTTTAAATTTAGTAATAAGCCACAATAGAAAAATGATATAAATGATAGGATATTTTTCATCTGGATGTTGATCAAATTGGTTCAATGCAACAAATTTTTAAAATTAGATAAAATAGTTTATTTTCATTTTCATGTTGACCAAATGAATATAATTGTAATAAAATTTTCAAAATTATAATAAATTAGTTTATTTAAAAGATTTGAATATATTATTTGAATTTGATTAAAAAATTAATCGACCGATACGTCACATTTGAATTCGACATGACATATATAATTTAATTTGATTTAATATAAAAAATATAATTTTATTCATGAATTTTAAAGTAATTGTTTCATAAACAAAAAAATTCATAATATGAGTGAAATAATTTGAAATTCACAAATTTATTAAATTTGAGTTGAAATTCTTTTTTATGATGGAAAACATACACACATTTATAACATGCAACAGTGACATTAATATAAAATATTTGATTTGATAAATTTAATAATTATAAACAAAATTTTAAAATATAATTATTAGCCATTAATTATTGATGCATATCAATCCGAACAAACCTTCCCAAGCGAACTGAGAGTTCGCCTAACACTAGAAGAACAACTCATTATACGTAGTCAACTAAGGATCGCCCAGACAGAGACAAGATTAGCCCAGGTCTAAGCTGAGTTCGCCTGCCTTCCCAAGCGAACTACGAGTTCGCCTAACGCCAGAATGACCTACTACTTACTGTTAGCAATAAGATCGCTCAGATCCAAGTTAAATTAGCCTAGACGTGTTTCGCGTAAAAAGCCGAACATCCTTGTTGATTGCCAAATATGCATCTCCACCACATTCTCTACTTCCTTAATAATAGGAGGAAGTCGTTATCCCACTACTTGGACGATTAGTGGTCCTACATTTTAAGGATTTGCTCCCTAAGATAGTCTTTTATAAAAGTTTTTAGAGGTTTCATATGACAGGTTACGCAGTCTAAATACAAATAAAACTTTCTACTTTCCTTAGAACGATCGTTTAACTGACTTTAGCATCGGAGAGTTCACTCAGGCGGTTCACCTGACCTCTCTAATTCTGTTTTGCAAATTTAATAAAATGTTCGAAACATACTCAGTGTGTGGAATCGGATTTAGTCCAACTCACATCAATTATTAAATTTAAATAGGCATGAAGTTTGAAATTAAACTTGCAACAATCTACAGCATAGATGGTCCTACCAGCAATAAGAACATAATTTTGGTCGCCAGCTAATTAGAAAGTGGAATCTACCAACATTACGGGAATGAGAACATTGTCGAAATTGAAATCCAAGGCCAGATCAATAATGCAAAATTTAGTACCTAAAAAAGCGATACTTCAATAACTACTCTCATGTTTATCCATTTCGATTACTCCTATACACATAGGATTTTATAATTTCTATATTTAGTTTTTCGTTTATTTATCGCAAACCCTACATTTTTTTCATTTTATACAAACTCCCCCAAAATCTTCAGTTGTTTTAATATTATAATTATTTTTATTGAATTTTTATAAATTATAAGGAGGTCGATTTTCATTTATAATTTTTTTGAACATTGGAAATTAAAGTAATTGTAAAATTAAAATATAATCCTACTTTATCAATTAATGAAAAAATGTTTTAATTATATATATATATATATATATATGAAAGATAAAAATAATGTGCTATATAAGAATTAAAATGCATATTTTTCAAAATAATAAATATTTAGGTGTTATTAATAAATTTTTTATTTAACAAAAAATGTAAATTAGAAATTGTAGCTTTTACAGTTTTACTTGGATTAATAACTTTTACCTATTTATATTTAAAAAAAAAAAAAAAAAAAAAAAAAAAAAAAAGAGAGAAATGCCTTTTTAAAAAATTGACTTTTTTTCTTTTTTTAAAAGAAAATTTTCAGTTTATTTTAATGTATGTAAACGGATTAGGGGCATAATTGCAAAAGGGAAAAGATACACCATACAAATTGAAAATACCTGAAAATTAAAGAAGAAATTGTAAACGGTTAACGAGAAAATCAATCCACATAAACAAATTTATGCCATCTCTCTCTTCTTTGAGTCTCCCTCTCTACTATAGAGGAGAGATCATCCATCGTAGTAGATAAATGGCCGGCAATGGTGGAGTTGCTCGCCGGTGCGCCGGCAGGAGAAGCTATGCGTTTAGGGAGATGAGCTTCCTCGAGCGGAGGAAAACGCGAATCTGTCTTCGAAACGTTTCGATGATCCCTCTCTTCAAAAGGCCTCTCTTCTATCCTCGATGGCGATCGCTCAGTGGAAACTATCGCATTTTGAGGTCAGCTATCATTCACATTTTTTCTCGTACATTTATCTGTCTGTTTGGTTTCCTAGAAAAAAAAAAAAAAAAAAAGGAAGAGAATAGCAACGGAAGGAAAATTTCGAATTTCGTGTTTTACGTTGTATTTTGGGATTATTAGCTAATAGTGTTTCTAAGTTGTTTCAGTTTTGGTTTCTGTGAGAACTGAGAAATTTAAAATTGGCCATTGTTCACTTTGTTACCAATTTCTAATTTCTTGCTTTTGAATGCGAAATTTTAGGTACGGTATGTTAATGTTTTCAAGGGAAATATGAATAAATGCTTTTAAAATGATAGGGAAAGAGTAGTTGAGGTAGTGAAAATTATTATTTCAAGCTAGTCAAGTAGATATGGAAGTCATTGATGAGCCAATTATCTTTATCTTTAAATAGGAGTCTCTTAATTACTTATACAGGCAAGCACACATTAATTTGATATTTGTGTTTAGGATAATAAAGGTTTCAGGGAAATAAGGTTTAATCACAATCAATTTAGAGTCCAGCAAACTAATACATTTCTAATTAACTGTTTTAAAATATTGGTTTTATTTTGTTCTTCAAATTTGTGTATGTATATCTGATGCTTGTGTTAATGAGATACTTATTGCTATGGATATTTATGATTAAAAATCTCATGATCTATGTGTGTTACTGCAGTAAAAAATCCATGATCTATGTGTGTTACTGCAGTCAAAAATCTCATGATCTATGTGTGTTACTGCAGCATGGATGCTCGAGAGAAATCAAGATCCACAATATTGGAATCATCAAAGCAAAAGAGGGTCCCTATATTTGTCATGATGCCTGTGGACACATTCAGCATTGATTCATCTGGGAGCCCAAGGATCAGAAAGTAAGTTTTGCTGTCATGTATATGTGTATGTGTGTTCAAGCTTCTTTGTTTCTATATCATGATTCAGAATCTTTCTTGATGTGCTGTTTTACTGGTTTGGTGTGTTCACCTTTTAGTTGATCTAGCAGTGCCTAGAAAATAGGATGTCAAAGTCATACCATTGCCCATGCTTTTCATATATTATTTGGATGTATTTCTGAACTTTTTTCTAATAGCCATTATAGTGTCTGGATTCTAGTTATATATATATACTTGTTTTGTAATTCTAGTTATATATATATATATACACTGTTTTGAAATTCTAGTTATATTTGATTCTGGACCCTGCTAATACTTAATATCTCAATGCCATGTGTCATGTACTGCAAGTTTACATAAATAGCTCATGATTCCCAATTTTTTTCATTTAATATCTTCACTTTTATGATGCCTCCGTATTTTGGTAGGGAATTGAAACATTTTATATACTGCTCTTTCTTGTTTCAGAATCAAGGCCTTAACCATATCTCTAAAAGCACTCAAGTTGGCAGGTGTCTATGGAATTGCAGTAGAGGTTTGGTGGGGAATTGTTGAGCGTTTTTCTCCTCTCGAATATAATTGGTTCCTTTACGAAGAGCTTTTCAGACTTGTATCTGAGTCAGGGCTGAAGTTGCATGTTTCCTTGTGTTTTCACTCAAACACACACCTGCCTACTGGAACTGGGAGCGTGAGTCTTCCGTTGTGGATTCTGGGGGTTTGTTCCATTTCTGTATCATTTTTCTTTGAATTAAAAAAAATATATATATATTGTCAGCATAACTGGAAGTTCATCTACGTAGCAGTCACACTTGACTGCCCTAGTGTTTTAGTGAAATTATTATAGTAAAACTATACCAGTGTCACCAGTGTCATTAGGTTTCTTGTCGTATATTTTACTGGTAACATAATGTAATCTATGCAGAACAGTATCTGCTATTTTTTTTTTCAGACCCAGCAATGGCTGATGTGCTATTTTACAGTGTTTTATTGGTAGACTTGAATCTGTCATTGATATGTGAAGGTTTACTAAATAAGAGGACATTGAAATACAAATATATATTAGATTGGACCTCAATTGCCTTCTGACAATTTTCAAACTTAAACTAAAACTATGGAAGCTAATGCATTTGTCCTTTTTTCAGATTGGTGATCACAATAAGGATATATATTACCGAGATAAAAATGGATTCTCCAACGATGATTATCTCACACTAGGAGTGGACCAACTTCCTCTGTTTTATGGCCGGACTGCCCTCCAATGTTACGAAGACTTCATGCTCAGTTTTGTTAACAAATTTGATGCATTTATTGGAAGTGTAATTGAAGAAATAAGTATTGGTCTTGGTCCTTCTGGAGAACTTAGGTACTTTCAAACTATCATTTTATGACCAAATGGGAGTCAGTTGTAACATTGTTTTATGGATGCTTCCATGTAGGTATCCTGCACATCCTCATGGAAATGGTAGATGGAAATTTCCTGGAATTGGTGAATTCCAATGTTATGACAAATACATGTATGTTAACCTCTTTCATATCCTTTTATGTCTTCTCCTTTTTTTTTTTTTTTTTTTTTTCAATATTTAAAAGTTTGTTTTGCTCTTAGGATGGAGGACTTAAAGATGGCTGCATGTCAGGAAGGAAAGCCTCAATGGGGAGATAGAGGACCTCAAAATGCTGGTTGTTACAACAGTCTTCCACCTGGTGTTCCCTTTTTTGAAGATGGACAGGAGAGCTTTCTTTCTGATTATGGCTGTTTCTTCCTTGTATGTATCCTAACTCAGTTTAATTTCTTTGCGAGGATTTTATTCACTTCCATTGTAGTATGGTTAAATAAATACCTTGTATTAGATGGCTGTTGAGCATGCATGGCTATCTCTGGAGCTAATTTATTAATTAAAAATATATACACTGAATTATTGTGGTCAATAATCAATGTCATGAAAGGGATATGATTAGTTTATGCTACTTGCCAATGTGCCAAAACCTCTTTCTTTTATCTGGATTTGGGACTTCCCGTCATAGATTTGGCACAAAGTCGAATCTGATATGGGTGGAGTTTGACCATGAATAGAACATAATGGGGAAGAAGGATTGATGCAGGTCCCAACTAGTTTGCGGGAAATGCTTAGTTAAAACTCAATTGAGTTCTTTCCAGTAGAGATTTTGTACTGTGTTTGCAACAATATAGATGCATAATCTATGCAGCTTTTAACTGGGGATATATTGTCAACATTATGTTCTTTCTCAAGCTTTATTGTTGCTGCTGATGAATTGTTGCATGAAAATAACTAGTTGATTTTCAGTGACAATTAGACAATTTTGTGATAATGCTTGGTGGAAGATACAATCCTAAAATTTCCAAGATGAGGGTGGTAATGCATTTTGTCTGATAGACTGATATATCATATTAAGAAATATTAATAATAGATGTAAAAACATAAAATACCCATTAGATAGTAAAGATCTGTGTAATTGCATCTCGTCACTCAACTAGGGTTGAAATCATCAAATGGACTTTCTGCACTCAGGAACGTAGCTTGTAATGATTATTAGGCAATGCCTGCTTTCACAGGATAGTGAAAACTAACTATAGGGTCATCAACTGCATGAGAAATCTGATGGTGAAATTTCTCTTTGCAGGAATGGTACAGCGGTAAGCTGATTTGTCATGCAGATGCTGTTCTAGCAAAGGCAGCTAATTTGTTGAAGAAATATCAAGAAAACAAGCAAACCCCAGTTATATTAGTTGCTAAAATTGGTGGAATATATTGGTGGTACCAGACAATATCACACCCTGCGGAACTTACAGCTGGCTACTACAACACTGCTCTAAGGGATGGTTATGATCCTCTTGCTTCAGTGTTGTCTCGTCATGGAGCTGCTTTGCACATTTCGTAAGATTTGACATTTTTGCATTCCGATTTAATACACTATATGTAGAAGATTAAATTGTTGGGTGGGCATTATTTTGGTTTATTGATGGAAGCTAGTATTATGGATATTGGATTGAGGGATTGCGCCTTGCAAATTTTCCATCTGAAACTTGGTTGATCTAGTAGGTCAACTTTTTAATCTTTCTTTTGGTAGATTGGTGAATTCACGAGGAAAATATAGGATAAGTATAATATGGTTTGTCTAATTACAAAATAGTATCAAAGTGATTGAAATGCATTCTAAGACTCTTTTGCAGACATGATTTGTACACTCCATTACATGTTTACTTATTAATGTGTTATGTTTGTGTATCCCTTAACTTGTATTTGCCCGAATGTTGTTGCTTTTGGTGGATACATCTCATCAAGCATGTTCATATATTGAATTATTTTGTTGTAGCTGCTTAGAAATGATGGATAGTGAAACCCCACCGGCGTACCGTTGCAGCCCTGAAGGATTACTTGAACAGGTGTGGGTTCTTTTTCAATGAATAAAATCTGCTTTCCTTCTTTGGTTGTGGGATTTGAAGTCCTGCTCTTTCAAATTGCTTGAAATTCTGAAAAATGCAATACTCATGTATCTGAATGTGGTCTTATTACTGATCAAATGGAATTACATGACTATAACTTATATACTGAACCTACAATGTTAAGTCACACAGTGGGGGCATTATTGTGTCAGGTTTCTGAGAGACAAAGGAATATGTTACTTGCATGGACCTGCTCATATATTTCACATCTGGTCTAAACAATTACAGTTATCTATATGCACAACTTTGGAATTGTTTCTGAAGCTATTATCTAAAAACTTCATTTATCTGGTACATTACTTCCCAGTCCCACCCTCAAGGACAGCCATTCTGGAAAAAAAAAAAAAAAAAAAACAATGAAATGCACTTATGATGTGATTTGGAATTCTCATTAGTGTGATAGTTTCTCTATAAGGCCTTACTTCCTTGATTCCCTTCAATTCCATTGTGAATTTTTGTTTAAACTTCTTGTTTAATTAAATTCAAAGCCAATGGCTTTTCCATTGGTTATAGATTTCTGTTCTACTTGGTAAACAATCCACAGCCACATTTTCAAATGGCAGTTGTGTTGAATTGAATATGGATGCATCTCACATCAAACAATTCTATTTAATTTCTTTTTCTGGTGTGCCAGGTGCATCCAGACTTATTCTTACCAATTGCCAAGTATACATATCAAAACTTTTAGACGCAAACATTCTCTCATAAAGACATGGGGACCTATGTTCTTATGTATTGCAGATCAGGAAACATTTTTAAGACTGTTGTTTCAGAACCAATTTATATGAATCCTGTCATGCCATTTATGTGATTTATTTGCCTTTTTAATTTCTAATACGAATGTGTTTCACATTCCATTGAGTTGAGTTGATTTGATTTCACCCAGATAAGGACTATTTCAAAGAAAAGGATACATTTGATTGGAAGAAATACCAGCGAACGGTTTGATCAGGTAAACTTGATTCTGACACAAAATTCTCTCTTACTTTCAGCTTTATCCTTCGTTTTCTTTTATAAGAGTTTCTTTTGGTAAGTAATAATATATGATAGCATAAAAACATATCTAGGAGGTGCTTTAGAAATCATTTTCAAGAGAGAGAATGAACAAAATTTACAGCTGTGAAGTATCACTAGTTACCTATAGTTTTATCTTAGCCAGAGTAATTGTATTTGTCATATTCAGGTTATAACAAATCAAATTCTATATTTAATTTCATCAAAATTCCCTATTATTTTTACTTATTTGTAGATATTTTGATGAATAATGGCTATCAAGATTTAGAGCAGAGATAACTATGGTAGCATTATCAGAGGAATAGTTTGCATAAGAATGTCATAGGGGATTAATAAGCGTTGACTTGACTTGATAATTTTGTGAGTCCTGTTTTTTGTTGTCGTAATAATATGGTTTTTGACATTTGGGACCTGTCTGCCGTTGACATTCTCGAATTCAAATTTCTTAGCCTGACTAAAAAGTTGTTGCAAAATCATGCTGATAAAACATTGTAATCAGCAGAACCTCACCAATATTCCACGTTTCTGAAAGAGAATGTTGCATCTTAAATTTAAACCAGAAGATGAGAAAGAACTCATGATTGAATTTTATTTTGGGTTCTGGAAATAGATCAATAACAGCAAGTTTATTTGGATTTAATGCGGAAGGAAGAATTATTGGATTTTCCCTATTCTTGATACCTTTGTGGCTGTGGATGCAGCAGCAGTTCTATATATCCCTAGCTTGATAGTGATATATTTATCCTTGTCCTCCTCATTTGTTCTATTAGCTGCCAAAATTGTTTTAACTTATCCTTTATTCATATTTTTCCATCTTTTTTTGGGTTTCATGAACCTAAATATGTGCGTGACTGTATGCACGTATTTCCTTGTTCTGTTCCTTTTTCTTTCCTCACATAATCCATGCCAACATTTTTTCTTGCAGAAAGGACTAAAGCAAATACTTGCTAATTGTTATCATCCACAGGCAGAAGCTGTAAAGTCATTTACTTATTTCAGGATGAATGATAAAATTTTTGCAGTTGAAAACTGGAATAATTTTGTCCCCTTTGTTAGAAAGATGAGCACAGAATTGTAAGTTGCTTTTGAACCTGATCTAACCATGGATTTTTACTTTACTTTCAAGAATAGCAGTGTCCTCTGCCCCTATAATTTTTTTTCTGACATAGGGGATTGTAAAAATCTTATGTAAATTCCTAGTAATTACTGATTTATTGTTACATCTTGATTGTCTCTTTGAGACCTGAAATTGATAGCAATGGAATTTTGAAGTAGCTAAACGCTTATTTCAAAATTTACCAAAAAATATATTTTAAAAAAATAATGAAAGCAGATATTTAGCTGGCCTCTGTCTAACATCGTTTGCCTCTCTGACAATAACGAGCTCCGGCAGAAGGAGAGATATTTGTTAAAAGTGAAGCTGGTCTTGCTACCATGCTTGATGCTTTTATGTAGCTTTCAGGACCATTTTCACCAGAAGGTGTAAAGAAAGCACCATTGAGCATTATATCTCCATCTGATCTCCAATTCCAATTCTTCCACTGCTCATCTCCTGGTAAGGTTTCCCGCTTAGTCACCTGAATGAGAAGTAAATCTTTAGAAAATCGAGGGAGCTGAGGGTATACGCTCAGCTAAGAATCGAGGGATTGGTCTAACCAGTTGCTTGTCAAAGTTTGTGTACCTAGTTGGATCTAACCTACTAAGTTGAAAAACTATTTAGATTATTAGCTATTCACGTGTGCAAGTGATTAGACACTGACTATTCAACTGATATTGCGGCAGTCTGTTATAGTTTTACCTTATGAGGAATGAGCTGTCCTCATCCCTTATCGGGCCGGCATAAGGTCAGCTCTTCTGGGAATAGTTTAGTTAAGCAATAGATTATTATCAGTAGTTGAAGGCATTTAATTTGTTAAATTTGATATTTGGATTGTTATATTTGTTCTGGTGCTCCTAAGATCTTTAGTTGATGCTATTTATTATTCAGTTACAGTTGATTACAGAAACTTGCCTCCTTTGTATTGTCGTTATCTGAAGCAATGAAGACATTCCCTTGGCTATTTATTGTTGGATTGGCACTTCCACCGATTGCATACATCTCCCAGCTAGTGTATATGTTATTTACAATGTGAAAATGTCCATGCCTGCACCTGCAATATTTAGATATATGATTAGAGAGCACTCTGCAAATACTTCTAGACTAGGGAGAAGAAATGAAATTCTGTTCTTGATAGAATGATGGCAAATTCAGTTACCTAGGCATTCTTTGAGTCAGACCTTCACCGAAAAAGTTGAAGGCAATAGTGACTTGCATATTCTTGTCATCAAGGAAGTCATCACTATGTCCCATAAGCATAACTTCATTATGATGCAACATGTAGTTGTTTGAGATGGTTATGGCTGTTGAGCCGAATATAGCGTCGATTAGTCCATCACGACAGTTAGCTAGTGTACAGTGATCGATCCACACATCCCTAGACGCAAATATTGATATGCCATCCCCATCTGACTTACCTCTCATACCAGCATGTTTAGGTGAGTCCCTCACTATTGTGTTTCCACCTGGTATACAGTCCCTTATGTAGATGTTATGTATGATAATATTACTCACATTTTGAATTGTTATGCATGGTCCACCTGCTATCTGAATGTTATACCCTCTTCCATCTATTGTCTTGTATGAGTTCATGACGAGTTCTTCCTTCAGCTTGATGACCATGTCATGATCAAAGATGATCCATAGGGGTTCTTCTAGGATAGCACCATATCGAAGTGTGCCTGGAATTGGGTTTACAGGATCATCATTTTCAGAATCCGTGACTACATAAAACTCACCATCTCTTCCTCCTACTGCATTTCGCCCGAACCCAACTGCACAATCGGCCAGCACTTTCCGGTTAGTTTCCCATTCTGAATCACATCTCCAACAATCATCAATTGGGTTACCATTTCTGCATGATTCTTGACCCAGCTGCTTTCTGGTTGAGCTCCTGTGTAAAATAACATGCATTAAGTTACTCAAAACATACAGAAACAAGATCTTTACTAGAAATTGAAATATTCTTACTCATTTCAAGCTAAATTATTTTGTTCTTACCAGTCGGTTGCTTCTGATAAAGATATGGAAGTGGCAAGTGAGATCATGACTAGAGAAAGTAGAAAGAAGGTTGACATCTTTTTATTGAGATTACACCTAGCTACAACATGGATTAGATGGATTTCAGAAACAAACTAGACTATGATGATGATCTAAATGTTTGAACTTTATATAGTGCATGCTTGAAAAACTTGGTCCAAACTTATAAATAACCAGGATCAAGGTACGTACAATTATTAATTGACTGTATATAGAAGAAAAGGAAAGTTCTAATATAAACGAAAAAAGAAAAAATCTAGCAATTTGAAATTTTTTATGCATTATGTATAAGTTTTGACCCACCGAAAAAACTGGTTTTTATTTTCATTTTTTATCATGTCTATAGTGAATTGTGACCTTAAAACAGATCAGCTTACACACAAGAATCCAGTTAATTGGTATTTAGATTGAAGAAGTAGGGTACTGACATTACTTCTGTGCCGTGATAGTGGAGCTGCCATTAGAAACCGAATAGGTAGCTACTAATGGTTAGATTTGTTTTTTTTTTTTTTTTGCCAAAGGTTAGGCTTGTATTTTATATGGTCCTCAAGGATTTTGAACCCACCAAACATATAAGTGCAAAATTGAGTCGACATGATCCTCAAAACATAAAACCTAGATTAAATCTTCCACCTACAAATTAGAATCACATTGGTCCTCCACTCCTTTTACCTCTTACCTTCATCACTTTCACATTTAATAACTCTGCTTTTCTTTATTTCTTGTATCTTTGTTTTTTTTGGCCAAAGTTTATTTCTTGTACTTTACCAAAGCCTAGTCATGTAATAATTTTCCAGGATAGATGAAATCTTCCTGACCGTTCGATTTCCTATCAAACTTTCCTAGTGTATGTACTCAAAAGAAGAAGTTTTTGTGCTTTTGAGTTCATTTGCTATGCTAATAGTAATACAACATAGAGAAAAACATTATTGTAATCACCTTATGTCTTATGATGCAAATGATAAATAATCAACTTTTAAAAAGTGGAGTAAAATTATGTATTTAAGTTTAAATCTCTATGATTAAAAAAAAAAAGTTTAATCTCTAAATTTACTAAAAATTAATTGTAGGCAATGTTTTAAAAATCGGACCGGTGATCGAATTAGTCAGGTCGTTGGTTTGTACTTCAATTGGTCAGACTGATTGAATCGGTGGTCCTACCAGTAGGACAAAACCTCTTCATTTCTCTTTTTTTTTTTTTTTTTTTGTCATTTTATAAAAGATTCTCATTAATAAAGGTTCGACCGGTCAAAAACCAACTAAAAATCGGTCAAATGATGTTTTAACCGAATTTTTATTTTTTTAGTGAACCGAATTGAATTGACCAACAATTTCTAATCTAATTGGTTAAACCAGCCAATTCAATCCGATTTTTAAAATACTAATTGTAGGTTCATGTTTTGTACGAATTTTAGTCATAATTATCACATATGAGCTAATTAAAAAAATAATAAATATATGTATTGATTATATAAAATTTAATTGGGATATATAAAATCATAAGATGTGAAAAAAAAATTAATAAATTTACTTCATATAAACTTAATTTTTGAGAAAACCACTTGTGAAAAATTTTGGGGAAATTACAGGTTATACCCAATTTTTTATTTTATTAATTTTTTTACGCCGGATTTTGAGTTTTAACGTTTTTGCTAATTCTTTTTTTTTTATACGCTTTTTTTTGTTTTATTTAGTTTGGTGCAATTCAATTCCAAAACTCACATGACCATAAAGAAGAAGACAATAGCGGCATACAAACCCACATGAACTAGTAGAATATGAAGAGAAATATATTGTTAAATGAAGCAAATATTGTACTTTTTTCGGTTTAATCAACTGAAAAACAATTTTCTTGATTTCTATTAAGGCAAAAATCAATGGCAGAGTTAATTGAATACAAACACTAAAGAGTTAATTGAATACAAACACTAAAATTTCGGCTCAAAATCAAGAAATTAAATTCAATAACAAGTAAAAAGAACAGAAAATAGGGGGTAAAATTGGCAAATAAGCAGATGAAAATGAGGGTTCTCACACAAAAGCCGGTTTTGATCATGAACAACTCCATGGAAGCTCCAATCAAAGCAAACCCCAACGCTATTTTCAAATACCAACCCATAAACTTCATTCTCTGCGTATATGAGTTTGGCTTTGTTTTTTTTTTTTTTTGTTTGTTAGGATTTATGGTGTGTAATTGCAATATGAACAATACTGGTCAAGAGAGCTCAAAAACCTTCAACTCCTAATTTCAGATAAAAATCAGCAAAAAACTTGGACTATGAATAATAAATTTTGCTTTCGGGATTGTTTTTGTGATATGTGAAGGGAAATAATTGAGTTTTGGATACTGGATAATGAGATGGATTAGATTTTTGGATGTGAGATAAGGTTTTATGACTCTCATGATGCCACATGGCATTAGCACTTTTGTTTTTTGCCCAAAACGTGGCATTAATACTTTATCAATAATAATTGTGATTTTTATAGATTTTTTTTTATTTTGAATATATATTTGGTTTATTTTGTTTATATATTGAGTTGATATTTGGTTGATTTGATGTATAAGTTTAGTTGATTTTGTATACTCAGAATATATCAAAAGTATATCATTTGTTATTATTATAATTTTTTTAATTTAATATTTTTTTACAAATCTTAAAATAATGAATCAACCAACAATTTATTTTTTTCAAGTTTTACTAAAATATATTAAATGTATACCAAATATATTGAATAAATATCATTTTGAATTAGAATATCAATTTTAAAAATAAACACTAAAAATTTAGCAGATATATACTAAACATATACCCAATGTAGACTCAAAATATATTACAAGTATACTTAAAATAAATCCAATATATACTATTTCAATGAAAAGTATAAAAATGTAAAAAAACGTTGCTAAAAAACGATTTTTTTGTAAAAAAATAGTCAAAGAATGTATTTTTGTAAGAAAATTAATCAAAATGTTAAAATATAATATTAATATCTTTTTTAGACATTTATGTAAAAATCTCAAAAAATTTCTAAAATAAGCTTTGAGTTTAATATCGAGTCATGTGGGCTGCTTCTAATTATAGAGAATACGCCTATTGGCTTTTGGGCCTCTCAACAGGCCTAAAAGGGTGGAAAACAGTGGTGACGTTCACTACGACGTCGTATAACTGTTAGATCTTTTTCTCCGTCTATCGGATAAAATAGGCAGGAGTATCTGAGTCTTTGCTTCTGGTTTCATCTTACAGAACCATAGCCATGTCCACACTTTCTCTCTTACACAAACCCTTTCTTATATCTCTCAAAGACCCATCTTTTCTTTCTCTAACAACCCAAATCAAAACCCACAAAACCCTATCCATTAAACCCAAAAGAACCCTCATCACAGCCAAATCCAACGGCGGTGACTCAGCAGACGCCGGAGACCGGATAATCTCTGCCATCTGCTACTTCTACCCATTCTTTGATGGAATTCAGTATGGAAAATACGTAATAACCCAATTCTCTTCCATTCAAGCTCTTATCCAACCCTTGGTTCCGGCTATAAGAGTTTTCAAGAGCTTTCCTCTAAATGGGTTTTTGGTATTTTTGACTCTTTACTTTGTTGTGGTGAGAAATACCAATTTTAGTAGGTATGTGAGGTTCAATACTATGCAGGCAATTGTTCTTGATGTGCTTTTGATTTTTCCTGATTTGTTAGAGAGAAGTTTTAATCCTAGAGATGGGTTGGGATTGGATTTGTTGATGAGTTTAGATAGTACTGTGTTTTTGTACCTTTTGGTTTGTTTGATATATGGGTCTAGTTCTTGTTTGTTGGGTCAGGTTCCTAGATTGCCCATTGTTGCTGAGGCTGCTGATAGGCAAGTTCTTTGAAAGTTTTAGTTGAACAAACACCCAATTTGGGGGTTCTTTTTTATTGCTGTTGTTAATGCATTTGAATTTATTTTGCCATAGTAAGAAAACAAAAAGAAGTAATTTTTATGATGCAATATATGAGAATCTGATATTGAAGTAATTTTGCTTCCATCATTTCTGTTAATTGATAGTTTCTTTAAGATGCAATGCAATGAGAAATTAGAATTAATAATCTTACTGAGCTTCATTGGATTAGATATGTCCGTAGAAATTTTTGTTTTGTCCTGTACTTAGAATACTTGTTGCCAATTATTTGTAATTGTAATCAGATAAATCTTGTGAAGCTAATTAATTGTGGATGAATAATTATAGTGTATAACTTGTTATTTTTTTATTGCCAAAAACCAGAGCAGTCACTCAGACTGAAGGAAGAATCCTTCAGAAATTGAGGTCTTTAAGTCTTAGATTACTTCATTTTTAACTCAAAAACAGTTAGACATTGATGAGTGTGAGGTTTTGTTTTATGTTTAATGTTAATTAGGGTCAATTGGAGTTCGAAATCTTACAATATCGTTAAACTAAAGCTCATTGATGAGATAATTTACATAAATAAAAGTGTACCCAATGCATGAAGCACCCATTTTTTATAAGTAGAGGGAGGTTTTTTTTTTTTTTTTTTTGTTTATGATTCAATGGAGGTTTTTCTATAACATGCACTATTTTCCTTTTTGTGTTTCTAGAGAGGTTGTTTCTACAATTTGAGGTCAATAATCTTCCAATTTCAGAGAAATAATCTGAGTCAAAAAAAAAAATCATGTTACTACAAAATTAAAATTAAAAATGGAACTTCAGGCCTTCAGCTATGGATTGCTAAACCAAATATCAAATTTATTTTCATCTCTCTTACTGAACATGAATAGGCCCATTTGGTTCCAAAAACAAACAAGAATCGGCCCATTGGGCAAAAAAAAGAGCATGGATCGGCCCATGTTCGTGCTGGGCCTAACTAACTAATTATTTAGTAGACATAAACTAGGCATTGAGCTATCAATTGGGCCTTAACATAATACTTGTGACCCAAAGCTAATGAACGTCAAGTATTTTTATAGAACAGACTGGAATTTTCCAAAATACCCATCTATGATAATGACTAAAATCTGAGAGTTTGTGGGCTATAGTGTCTAGAGATACATCTCTTTCCATGAAAATATGAAAAATAGACAAAGGTGTCCCCATTTTATTTTGCCCCTTATAAAAGGAAGTTTCCATATAAAGTCTACATTATCATTTTAGCAATTGTAACACCTACCCACCGACTTGAGAAATCAATTCATATATATGCCACAAAAACACCAACACAAATACAAGACATCCATGGCCAATATTAATGTATTTTCTATCTTAATAATAAATAAAAAAAAATTAACAGGATTTTTAGTACTCATTTTCAACTTTTCTTAAATGTGATTATTATTCACTAATCAAGAATGGTTTATCAATTTACAGTTTCACTTGGCAAAACAAAAAAAAAAAAATCAATTTACAGTTTCACACATCAACATCATAGAAAATATTTGTTTTTAGGGCATAATATGGACATAATTAAAGAAAGTGAGGAACAACCCATCTAAACCTAGAATTATGCTAACCTAATTCTCATTTCTCATTCAAAAATCAAAAGTACAGTTCATATATATATATATATATATATATATATATATATATATATATATATATATATATATATATATATATATATATATGTTGTT
>CATKHJ010261859.1:0-13925 GCA_949750685.1 Vernicia montana
TGATAGCACATTGAAACCTTTACTCATAAATGAGTACCATTTTTATTGAATTCTTAATGCTATCGATTGTGAAATGTTATATAATATCTAAAGCAGAAATCTCCATCTGATGTAGGGTATATATCAGTCATGTGCACATGGTAAAGAAGGCCCAATGGATAGGGATAGTGTATCCGCCCTAGCTAGGAAGGGGGTCCTAGCCGGGAAACCTGATCAGTTTTCCGCTTGAATTGTTGTGATAAGTGTGCGAAGCTTTTAGCCGACACTCGATCTATATGTGAATCGAAACATACCGTTCTCGAATATACGATTTCTGCTAAAATAAAGTAAATTGTGCTTAATTACTTATTCATTGGATCTATTCATTGATTTCATGAATGAATCCCATCGTGATAATAATGATTATCTAATCGTTTATATTGCCTAAAAAGCCTTGAAGCTATTCTATTCATGTTTTCTATATTGTATCTAGCCGGCATAACATATTGATCTATTATGTATTCACTGAGATTTTTATTTCATCCTTTAGTTGTTTATCTTTTTCAGGTGCTATAGAGGTTGAGACAAGGTAAAACTCAAGTTTCATCTCATCGCTTGAGTATTACTCTGTCCATATTCATTTTGTTCATTTTGATAGATCATAATGATTATGTATCTCTAAGAGTCTAGTCTAGAGTTCCATGGTCATTGTGGTATTTTGGTATTAGAATATTGAATTATGTAATTTCATTTTGGGATTGTAATATTTGGATATATCATTGTATTCTTGGTAATGTGAATCGTATTGTAATTAATGGCATACATGAATGTATGGATGATATGGATTGGATTTAGTATGTGTATTAGGTTTTGATCTTGGAATAGTTTATTGTATGATTGGTTATAGATTAGTATTGGGTTCTATGGGTTTTCGGTGGCCTTACGCCTACCCATGCCCTAGGACCATCGCGACTCGAAAGTCGGGTCGTGACATTAAGAGTCTCTTCAGTCTCAGACAATAAGATAAGTTGTGCTTGCTTGTCTTCTCCATAAATCTTGCTATGATAGCAAAATCATACAACCTCCCCAACACTTTTCAAATGGTCCAAACCTACCATCATTTCAAACCCAAGTCTCCTTAGTAAAA
Source organism: Vernicia montana (assembly GCA_949750685.1). Taxonomy (NCBI): domain Eukaryota; kingdom Viridiplantae; phylum Streptophyta; class Magnoliopsida; order Malpighiales; family Euphorbiaceae; genus Vernicia; species Vernicia montana. The sequence goes on from CATKHJ010261859.1 coordinate 1,127, forward strand.
TTTCATCTTCCAAGGGCCAAGCCCACCAAAAATCCCAAGTCTCTAATGATCCCTGAAGCCCAGTTTCCTTGGCAAAGCGAAAAGTTGAGCCATGAATCCTAAGACCTATCCTCTTTAAACTGATTAAAAAGGGCTTGAATCAGTCAAAGCCTATCCCATGCTTCTTTAGCAAATCATACCATCCCTTCATATCCAAGCCTCCTTGACAAATCATATCATCCCTAAAGTCCAACTCTTTTGGACAAGAAAAATCAAACTTGTAAACCAACTGGTCAAATCACCTCCAAAAGTCATGTCCAGAGGCAGACTCTTAACAGATGGGTCACACAGAACCAACCCACAATCTTCACCTTTGAAAAGGCCAAACCTAATAGAGCCTTCCTACTTAACCTTCTCTGAGGCTAAACCTAACTTAGCCTTCCCACTTAATCTTCTCTGAGGCTAAACCTGACTTAGCCGTCCAAAATAAACTTCAAGGCCAAACCTAAATAAGCCTTCCTACCTAACCTTCTCTAAGGCAAAACCTAACCTAGTCTTCCAAGCAATAATCTTCTCTAAGGCCAAACCTAACTGAGCCTTCCTACCTAGCCTTCTCCAAGGCTGAACCTAACTTAGCCTTCCCACTTAATCTTCTTTAAGGCAAACTTGACCTAGCCTTCCAAAATAACCTTCTAGGCCACACCTGATCAAGCCTTCCAGAATGATCTTCTTCCAAGGCTGAGATCTGACCTAGCCTTCCAAGATAACCTTCTAGGCCAAACCTGACCTTTCAGAATGATCTTCTTCTAAGGCTGAGATCTAACCTGACCTTCCAAGCAGTAACCTCCTCAAAGGTAAAACCTGACATAACCATCTAAGATAACCTTCCAGGCCACACATGACTGAGCCTTCCAAGTAATGACCTTCTCAAAGGTAAAACCTGACCTAGCCTTCTGAGATAACATTCTAGGTCATACCTGACCGAGCCTTTCAAGATAATCCTTTAGGCCTCACCTAACTGAGCCTTCCAAGCAATGACCTCCTCCAAAGCAAAACCCGACCTAGCCTTTCAAAAAATAGCTTCTTCCTAAACCGACAAGCTCATGGCCTTCGACCAAGCCTTAAACCAACCTCGAGTATAACCCCATCATCACCATGCCAAACAATTAACCTAAGGCCGAATAACCGAGCCACTTTTCCTCATCCTTCCAAAATGGGGGCACCCTCTCTCCCAAAAGACCAACACTCTCATACCAAGTTGACCCTTCACAGGTTCAAGGTATCCAACTCATAAAATCTTTGCATAGTCAGATGCATTTCACACTAAACAGGTTGCTAATCAGAGCTCCTGAATCAAGACAGATCATCAATCTGAATTTCATAAATCAAGATGGATCATCAATCCAAATTTCATTAATCAAGAGGATCATCAAGCTGAATTCCTTAATCAAGGCATTAATCCAATCAAGATTTGATCAAACTCTAAAGTCAAAGGATCATCCATCTGATCCAACAGATTTCCCAAAGAAACTGGGGGCATCCTTTCTTACCCCAATCAGGACCTTCACTTTTTCTGAGTCCTGGTAGAAAGGACCATCAAATTTTCCTACCAGAAAGGACCAAAACCTCTATCCTATGAGAAAGGATCAAAACCTCTATCCTACCAGAAAGAAACTTCACTTTTTTGAGTCCTACCATAAAGGACCATCACCTTTTCCTAATAGAGAGGACCCTCACTTTTTCCGAGTCCTACCAGAAAGGACCATCACCTCTAGAAAAGACCAATCACCTTATCCTACCAGAAAAGACCATCACTTTCCTTATTAAAAAGGACCAAAGACAAATCATCCTACCAGAAAGAATCATTCCACCCAATCAAACAAATCAAAGGGTCTTCCACCCAAAGCAATCGATCTAAAAGAGTCAGACCCATCCTAGGATAGCTTTAGGATCCATACCTTAAATCTAAATTAGGTTTTTCTTCTAAAATCATACCTATCCTAGGATAGCCTTAGGATCCTTTTTCCCTAGCAGACTGGAAATATCACTTCCATTTCGATATAAATCTCCCAAAGATACTGGGAGAAAATTTCTTTTATCAACCACTCCACCCATAAATGTCTAGCAATGATCACCTAGACATCCTTATGGTTCCTTTTCATTTTCCTTATCATTTTTCACCCAGAAATGTTTAAACAAGTGACATCCCTTTGGTTCCTTTACCTGCCTCCTTAAATGAGTCAATCATATCCATCTTTGACCTAGATATATCTAGTTTCTGACCTAGATTTCCCTTTGATTCATTTTTCCCATTTTCATTTATCAATCAGCTTCCACCCATAAATGTTTAGAAACACTCACCTAAACATCCTTGTGGTTCCTTTTACCACTTTCATCAAATTCAATCATTTTCTCACCCAAACATGTCCAAATTCTGATTTAGACATCTCTTTGGTTCATTTTACTGTCTTCCTTCATCATTTTTTTCACCCAAACATGTCTGAACACGGACTTAGACATCGCTTTGGTTCCTTTTTTGCATTCCTTTTTCACAGGTTCACTATCATCAGAATCGCCTTATAGATAAGACAATTATGATGAGGAGGCAGCTGTGAACCTTAATTTTGCACCCTCTGGCATACAACCAAACCCTAGAGGCATCTAGGCTCGATAAATAGACCTTCGGAAGCCAAAATCACCAAAGATCGCTGAAATCCTAAAAACCAAGAATCCGAGCCTCAGGACCTGGATTCATCCCTCAAGCCTCTAAACCATCCTTAGATCATCCGGGATTGAATAATAAGCACAACGTAACTAGAATTGCGGAAAACAAAAATTGACTCAAATTCATTAACTTTTGCTTAATTTACCTAAGGATAAAGTCACTAGCTTTCGAACCAAGTTGAGCTCGGGGACTAGGTTTTTGGTTTTAAGTAATCTAAATTTGGCTCCTAAGTTTGATTTGACTTAAAAATTGATTTCATGAATGATGAGTATTAATTGTGATTTAAAGTGCATGATCATGGCATAATTATGAGTGCATGAAAAAATAAAGAGCAAGTAATTAAAACATCCACAAGTTAAGGAGAGTGATCTCTTTAGTCCTTATGGATCCTAGGAGAACCTCAAATCGCTCCTTAACTCCAAAATAATTAAATTCACTAATTAAAATTTACAAGAAAGCATAAATTGATGTTTACATTGAAAATAAAAGGGGAAGGGGTTTGATTAGGATTTGGATTTAAGACTTGGGTTTAGATTCAAAGCATGCCTACGTACCCTATTGAATGGGGATCAAAACCCACATAGTTCATTCCACGATGATGTGGAAGGGTTTAGGGATTGATCAGTTTGATTGCATTGATTTGATTTGGAGTTTGAGTGAGGGTAAGGGCTTATACCTTCTTTCTTGGTATGTGTAATGGGTGGATGGTTTTATTTGATCAGAGTTCCATTTCAGAGAACTAGGATAGGATGGAGGATTGGATTAAATTAACCCTAAAGGGGATTAATTTAACGGATTGATTACTTAATTACCTAATTTTTTAATTAATTAAGATGATTAATTAATTAAAGTGATTAATTAAAATGATTAATTAATTAAAGTGATTAATTAAAATGATTAATTAATTAAATTGAGTAAAAACTAATTAAAATTAATTAATTAAAATCAAAGAGAGTTTAATTAATTAAAGTGGCTAGCTAAAGTGAGTATGAGAGATTAATTAGATAGAGAGGGAGAGACAGAGTAGTAGATAGCAATCAATACTAGCTCTAGGTGTGTTTTGAAATGAAAAATGGAGGGGGTATTTATAGGAAATGAAGGTGGGGGTATTTTGGGTAATGAAAGAGCGAAAAGACTAAAAGAGTAGGGATTTAGTGGCTGAAATTCAGACTAGGAAGGGCAAAAATATCATTCTAGAGTTGCAGGGGGACTAGCCGCCAGGACAGACTGCAGATTCGAGCCAGGGTCTACGCTGATCCTCAAATGATTTTCGTGGTGGCTGCAAAAGTAAGTATCCTTGTAGCATTATACTTGAAAACCTATTTTTTCGAGCCCCACCCCGCAAAGGGGCGCTGTCCTCTTGACTCATGCCCGCTAACTGGTTAGCGGGACCGCTATATTGGTTATGCGTAGCGCACTAAACTTAGCATATGTTATGTTATGGCTGCATGATGAGAGTGCGAAATTGAGGGTTCATACTATCGGAAGCATGTAGTACTTTAGTTTTGTACATGAGAAATACAGTGCGAGGTATAGTTTCTTGACCGATGTATACTTTAACTTATGTTGGTTTAAACTCCTACTGAGATAGTATATTGCCCACTCAAATCCTTCTTGCTCTAGAGCTAACATGCTCCCAATGGAATCTTTCGAAGCCGAAATATAGAGGATCAATGGTTGATTCGGCCTTGGAGGAGTCATTACAGGAGGTTTGGTTAGGTAATCCTTGATCTCATCGAACACTTCTTGATGTTCTTCAGTCCATTTGAACTTAGTATCATTCTTAATCTTCAGAAGTCCGCACCATGATCGAAGTTTTCTAGCAGTGTTAGCAATGAATCTCCTTAAGAAATTAATATGCTAATTAACCTCTGTAGCTCTTTCTTGGTTCAAGGTGGTTGGGCTTCAATGATAGCTTTTGCTTTATTTTTGTCAACTTCCACCCCCCCTTTGATGCACTAAGAACCTGAGGAAGTTCCCTACTGATACTCCAAATGCACACTTTAGAGGGTTCATTTTTCGTTTGTGTTCCCTTATTCTTTCAAAGAACTTTCGGAGATCGGTAAGAAGTTTCTCTTCTTGCTGAGACCTAACCACTACATCATCGATATAAACTTCCATGAACTTTCCAATAATGTCATGAAAGATTGTGTTCATCACCCTTTGGTATGTGGCTCCAACATTTTTCAAATCAAATGGCATTATCACCCATTCATATGCATCAATCGATTTTGGACATCTGAATGACATCTTGCTAACATCATCTTCAGTGATCTTGATTTGGTTATACCCTGAATGTCCATCCATGAAGCTAAAGATGAGACTGCATGCTATCGAATCAATCATCATATCTGAGATCGACATAGGGTATTATTCCTTTGGGGTGACTATGTTAAGGTTCCTAAAATCCATGCATATCCTCAACTTTCCATTCTTTTTCATGACTGGGACGATGTTGGAAAACCATTCAACATAAGTGGCCATCCTAATGAACCTAGCTTCCATAAGTCTTTTAATTTCTTCCCAGACTAATTTTTTTACTTTCTTAGACATCCTTCGTATAGGTTGTTTGAACGACCTGAATCCTGACTTGATTGGCAACCGATGCTCAATAAGATTTCGGTCAAGCCCTTGCATCTCATTTTTGTTTCATACGAAGCAATCTTTGAACTCTTTTAGTAGGGCAATTAATTTGGTTTCTAACTCAGCATTTAGCTTAGCACTGATGAAAGTAGGTCGAGAATCATCTTCAATTCCTAGATTGATCTCTTTCAAAGGGTCTTTCACTTCGGTGGGTTCATCCTGAAGCTTTTAGGATGCCATCTTTAGATCTTTAAGGTTTAGCTAGCCAGACGAATCTTAATCCTCGTCTTCATATATGCTCTTGGCCACCGTAATACCTCACTCCTTGAAAAGAGCTACAATCTTCCTTAAACATTCTTTATGCTATTGTGACTTAACCATTAACTGAGTTGGAAGAAGATGCTCGGCTATTAAGTCGAACCGAGGTTGACCGAAACACTTCATCGGCCAAAATTCTTGACTTATCCCAAGAAGTCATCTCAGGCTGCTTCCTTTTATACTTTCCATCTTTTGAAATAATTATCTCAGTAACCCGAGTCTGAGGTTCATAAAATAGTGCATCCACAATATGATTTCTTATTTGAAAGGGTTTTAATCGACATGCATGATTTCTACCTATCTCTTCTTGAACAAGATCAGAGTTTGATGCATTAAGGAGGGGATGCACCCATTAGAATGGATCCAATCTCGGCCTAACAGGATGTTTTAATTGCTTTTTACATCCACTATGAACATTCCCTTAGGCCGAGTTTCACGACCAACCTTTATCTAAACTGTTATGAAGCCTTCCGCCATTGTTTCTCACCCAGTGAAGTTGGTGATTAAAACATCAGCCTTTTCTAAGTCATCTTTGCTTAGGCCGATCTTCTTTTAAAGCCTTAGGGGAAAAATATTTACCCCTGCTCCATTATCCACCAACACTCTATTGATTGCCATCCTATTAATTTAAGCTTTGATGCAAAGTGGTTGAATATGGTGAGTGAGTGAGGTGGCTGGTTCTTCAAGTATAACTAATTGACGAACCTCTTCGCCATCATTAACTGGTTCAGCCTTCAGCACATCTCCATCCAGAGTAATTTTCTAATCAGGCTTAGGAAGAAATTCATTAGGTAGGTAGGTGACCATGTTGATACTTACCGAGCTGGATGCCCCCTATTTTTCCCGACTTGATATATCTTCTTCTTCTTCCTTATTGGGCTCAGAGCTAGCTACCCCTTGCTTCTCTATGCTCGATCTATCTTATATCCCTTATTTTTCCAGCTTTTTTAGCTTAAGCACCTAAACCTTCCTCCTCTTTCTAGCAAAAATTGACTTTTCCACCTGATACGACTTTGGTTTGTTATTTGGCTGATAAAAATTTGCTCAAAGTATAAACCTCTTTTCCTCATCCTCCTGCAGCATGAATTGAGCATTAGTCACCTTTTGTTTATCTCGAGCTTCTACTTTTTATGCCACTTGTCTAACCTTAGCTGTTTGCTCAACTCTTTTAGCCTACTTCTATCTTTGTAAGCTTCTCTTATGTGTTTTAGTTAATATCGGCCTACTCGATTTCTTAAGGCCAAGCCTGTCAAAAACACTTCTCCTTTGGGGAACATGCCTTTCCCATCTTTCTATATGCTGAGGCCTAGGCTTAAAAGCATTGGGTTCCCTTGCTCATACTGCCTCTATGGGTTGAACCTCCCTAATGGCCCGAGCTTTTGGTTCTAGCCCTATTTGCTTCTTCTTCTCTTCCCTAGGATGATTATATTGTGCCCTCAGCCTCTGAATCATGACATGTCTTTGCTCTTGCTTCCTTGTAGGTTCTACTCGGGCTGTCAACTCGAAGAAGCTTTTTCTATTTCAGGCTCCTTTCTTTTTAGAACCACCTAGAATTCGGACTTACAAGATGCGAAAACTAGGCAATCATCATATTTCTTGGCTTCTTGCTGAGGGTTTTTTCTTTCCATTAGCCGATCCTTATATGATTTGGCCCTAGTAACAGGATTCTTACCTTCATCCTTTGTTTAGAGGTCCAATCTCTCTTTTGGACGAACTATGGGGTTCAGCTTCATCTCCCTAGATCCTAGGATCTTTATGCCAGTGGTATTGATCTTGACAGCATTGGTTGATACTTTAGGAAATCGATTACTCTCCACCAATAAGGCTTTTCCCTTGCTTGGGAAAGTTATTCTTCCCTTTTGGATTGCCTTCTGTATCTGTGAGGCCTCACCTGAGCACCGGTCCGATCCACTAGAGGGGATCAAAATGCTCATTCGGGTTTGGTCTCATGATGGAAGCTTCGGGTTCAGATTGGTTGATCTTTGAAAAGCGTTTTGGGAGTCGCCACCTTAATTTTATTTTATTTAGGAAAATTTAAGGGAAAACCCAATTTTGACTCCAATTATTGTCCGATGAAAAAGTGCACTAGCCCTCGATTACCAAAGAGGATTCAGGGACTAGGTTTTTGGTTTATTTGATTAAAATGAGTTTGGCAAGTTTAATACACAATGACTTAAAATGATTTCATGAATCAATATAAATGAATGAACAATAATGAATTAATTAAAATAAATAAAGCAATAAAGAAATTAAAAGCAATAAAGAAATAAAATACAGAAAGTAGATAAGAATATTAAATTTACAAAGTAAACTAAAATAGGGGATACTTTCTCTAGCCTTTATGGGATTCTAGGAAAGCAACACATTCTCCAAAATAAACCCAATAATAAAAGTAAATAAACAAAGAAATGAAAGAAAGCACAAAAATATGCAAAGAAAGTGAAAGAGGAAGAAAATTCATTTTAATTGGATTTGATGCTTTCAGACAAGCATGCCTATGTATCCCTTCGAATGGGAATCAAAATCCACGTAGTTCGCCCTTATTGCGAAGGGGGGTTTGTTTAGTCTGAACATTTTATCATGTTTCAGTTCATTAATTAAAAGGTGAGTTGATTGATTTTAATCAAACAAGATCGATTACCAATTTGTTAATTAAGTCAGGTTTAATTAACAAACAAAAGAGGATCAAAATAAGTTAATTAATTCAGTTTCTAATTAACATGCCTCTTAAAGTGATAAAAGAAAAGGATTAAGGAAAGAGGATCATATTGAGGAAATGAGAAAATCAAAAATTATGCTAGAATAAAATAACTAAAAGAAAGGGAAACAAAAGAAAAGGGGAACATGCAAAGCAAAAGGGGAAAAAGCAATAACAATAAAGCAATATAAAAAGAAACTAAGCTAAAAAAAAAAAGCAAAAGCAAACAAAGTAACAAAGAAGCAAAACAAACTTCAAAACAAATAAATAAATAAATGAAAAAGGAAGAAAATAAATACCTTTTGAAGACAAGGCTTGGGGACGTATGGACGGGGCGGATGATCGGATCGCAATTCCACCTTGACTCTACTTAGTGGAACCAAAGCCTCTGAACGGCTACTAGGACGGCGCCTTTGGAACTCCCTCAAACTGACTAGAGGAAAGAAACCACGAAACGACCACCTAAAAGAAAAGTTTTAACTAAAAAGGTAGCTCTTTCGAACCAAGCCTTAGAAAACTGCTTGCTTTTAATCAATTAGCTTTGATTTAGAAAATGGTGTGTGTCAATGAGCTGAGGGGGTCTCATTTATATATGGAGAAGGTTGGAGGTTGAAAACACAAAGTTTCGATATGGGATTTGGTGTTCTGACACTCAAAATCGCACACGGGGGTTTTGGGACAGCATAGGAGCTATTGTGACCGCATAGGAGCTATTGTGACTGCATAGACTAAGCCATGACTGCATAGAAGCCATTTTGAACCGCACACAAGCTATGTGGAACTGCACAGCCCTTGTGCAGTCACAAAAGTGGCCTATGCGGTCACTGGTTGCCCGATTTTGTCATTTTTTGCCGTTTTGACTTGTTTCAACTCCGTTTTTGGCGATTTCAGTTGCGTTGTGCTCTTTATTCAATCTCGGATGATCTAAGAATGATTTAGAGTCTTTAAGGGATGGGTCCTGGGTCCTGAGACTCAGATTCTCGATTTTTGGGATTTTGGCGATTTTTGGCGATTCCGGCTTCCGGAAGTCTGTTTATCGAGCCTAGGTGCTTCTAAGGTTTGGTTAGATGCCGGAGGGTATAAAATTAAGGGTTTAATTTAATGGGTTTGTGTTAATTGCTTGTGATCACGAGAGTAGACATAAGGTTAGTATAAATACTTGTGTTGTGTCTTAAGAGAGAACATCATATAATTTAAGGAAATCTAATCATTAATTCCAACAAGAATAACCCAATCTATAGAATATAGAGATATCATAGGTAATCAATTGATGAAATCTAAATCCTAGTGTTTTTTCATATATTGAATTTATCTCTTAATAGTCTTGTTTTTATTTTATTCTTAAATCTCAACTAAATTGATATTCTAAATAATAGAGTAATTATAATTTTGGTACTAGACAATACCTTCCCTATGGAATCGACACTCTATTCATACACTATTACTTGCCCACGATCTGTACACTTGCATATTTTTAGCAATAATAGGTAATCAATTGATAAAATCTAAATCCTATTTCTTTTTCATATATTAAATTTATCTTTTAATATTTATTTTTATTTTCTTCTTTATCTCAACTAAATTGATATTTGAAATAACAGAGTAATTATAATTTTGGTACTTGATAATACCTTTCTTGTAAAATCGACACTCTACTCACACACTATTACTTGTTCACGACTGTGAGGCCTCGCCCGAACGCTCCTCCCCTCGCTCGTGGGGAAATATGGATTGCCTTAAGGAAAGGCGAAGAACAATTTTTAAGGGAGGTTAAGGAACGGGTTTTGGTGCTCACGATTGGAAGCGGCTATTGCCTCAGAAAATTGATTTGATTTTGAAAAGGATTCGGGAGTCGCCACCCTAATTTATTTTAAATGGGAAAATTAAGAAAAAACCCATTTTGACTCCAATTTTATTAATCTTTTGATTAATTTACCCAATGATAAAATCACTAATCTTCGAACCAAGTTTGGGCTCGGGGACTAGGTTTTTGGTTTTGAATAATCTCGATTTGGCATTTAAATTTGATTTGACTTTTTGAAAAAGGGTTTCATGGATGACGGATATTTATAATGCATGAACATGGCATAATTATGAGACAGATGGAAAAATAAAGAGCGAGTATGTAAATATCCACAAGTAAAGTAGAGTATTTCCTCTAACCCTTATGGGTATTAGGGAAATCACAAAATCGCTCCTTTACTCCAAAAATGATTAACTAAATTAATTATAATTTACATGGAAAAGCATAAATTTACATGGAAATGAATAGGGGAGGGGATTGGTTCGTATTTGGATTTGAAACTTGGATTTAGATTCCAATCTTGCCTACGTACCCCATTGAATGGGGATCAAAACCCGCGTAGTTCGTTCCACTATGTGGTGGAAGGGGGGATTTAAAAATCGGTCATATTTGATTGGTTTGGTTTGATTTGAGGTTTGATTGAGGGTAAGAGATTATACCTTCTTTTTGGTTGGTGGAGGGTGAGTGATTTTACCAGAGCGGAGTTCCGTTTCGGAAAATGAGATGATTTTGTAAAAAACAGAGATTTGATTACTCAAACTTTAATTAATTAAAAAGATTAATTAATTAAAAAGATTAATTAACCACTTGAGTGAAAATTTGATTTTTTAAAAAAAGGATTAATTAATTAATTAAAATTAATTTTTAATTAATAAATTAATTGAGAGTGGGTGGGAATTTTAAAAAAAGATTAATTAGTTAGTTAAAATTAATTTTTAATTAACTAATTAATTAATTAGAGAGAGAGAGTAAAAACTAATTAGAGAGAGAGAGAGAGAGGAAGCAATTAGAAAAATCAACAAAAGCTTTGAGGTGTGTTTTGAAGTGAAGTGAAGTTGGGTATTTATAGGGAAAATGGGGGTGGAAAAAGACCAAAAAAGGTCCAAAAAAAAGAAAAAGGTAGGGGCAATCTCGAAATTACACAAAAAGGGACGGAGCCGCAAAAAAGGGATGCGGACGTGCGTACGACGCCTGCAGATCCGCACGATCAAACTGCAGCGTCCGCCGGAGCATCTGGCGGATCCGCAGGCGGTCCGCGCGGATGTGTTAGTACGGTCAGCCCGTACTGACACATCTGCCACTAACGTGCGTCAGTGGCGGAGCCGCAGGGGGTACCTACGGCGTCTGTAGGGCTCTGCACAGCGCAGCGTGGCTTCCACTCAGATGCCGCGTGCCTCCACGCGGAGCCGTGCAGACGCGTGGAGGATCCGCTTGGATGACATGCGGACGTCCGCGTGCGCCTTTTTGTGCAATTCATATAACATAACTGCTTCTTTTATATATCATATAACTTTTCATTACATCTCTTTCACTAATACAAAATGACATCCGATCCCATAAACATTAGCTTCGTGTCCCATATTCACTATACACTAGCCACTTAGGGCCTTTCACAATCGGACACGTAGTATCATATATCGGACATCCTTACTCATGCTATATACATATAGGCATCTTTATAGACATAATAAACATACTATACTATGGCCTTTTAGTGCTAATAAGCCTTGTATTCTATCTTAGGCTATACATATATATAACACCACTATAGGCGGCTAACTCTGCCAGCATACCCCAAGTCTCTATCCACACCCTCGTGTGCAGCTCCACTCTCTATGGGGCCAACACTCTTGTGCCCGGTAGATAACAAAGAAGGCGATACCCTACGGCGCCTAAGTAGACACCTCTCAGCTGGGTGATCAAGTCTACCACAAGCCATACAAATATGCTCAGGAAATCCTAGCATCAAATCTCGGAGAGATGGGACATAGCCAGCTCTCGGGTGCTCATATACACAAATCACCCTAGCCATCTCCCAGCGCATCTCCCTCATCTCTCTCCTCAGATCAAATATCTCTTGCCATAGGCGGCGGTTCTCTCTCTCCAAATCATCACATCGGACTCCCATCCGAGCTACCTACACCGGATCAAGATCTTCTTCCGGGTCAGACTCTACAGGCTCAGGCCTAGCGATAGACGCTACATCAGATATCTCTCCATCCCTCACTGAGCTAGACCATCGTCTTTGTGGAGGCATCTACACAACAAAATTAACAATCTCAATAATAGCACATATAGTAAATGCATAAACATTTAATTGGAGTACACGTACATATTGAGTTTACGCGGAACTAACTTATCGATGTACTTCAAAGACGTTTAGGAATTCCTATGTTCTATGGTTCACTTATACTCTATGACTCTTACCCATATGAAGCCCAGATTAGACTTAAGTTTCACTCTAATACCACCTTTGTCACGACCCGATTTTCGAGCCGCGACGGTCCTAGAGCATGGGTAGGCATAAGGCCACCGAAAACCCGTAGAACCCATTACTATTCTATAACCAATCATACATCCAACTATTCCTAGATCAGAACCTCAAACACATTACTATAACAAATCCACATCATCCATACATCAAATGTATGCCATTAATACAATACGATAATATATCATATATTAAAGTCCC